>JXCR01139499.1:79362-109736 GCA_002079205.1 Phalaenopsis hybrid cultivar
ATATATTAACATATTATAATACTAACACTTAAAAACAACATGTTATTAAATACATTAATTAGCTCTAAAAAGCATTTGATTTTTTATTTATGATATTTTAACATATTCCATAAATCCTAAAGTATTTTAAAAAATTAAATATAAAAATTTAAGGTAAGTACTTAATAAATTATATAATGTTAGTAATCTTAAATATAATTTCAATTTCTCACTAAATAATTTTAAACTCAAATAATATTATCATTATCTATGTAATATATTTTTATAATAAATTAAACTGATGTGTAAAAATTTTAATAACTGATATTAATATAATATTATTATTTTAATTTTCTTTTCACTTCAGTTTATGTTATAAAAATATTATTCTAGAGTCTTATAATAAAAAAAAACATTATTAATTTTAGTATAATTTAATTTCAAGTATACTTTTAATTTAATAATAATTTTTATAATAATTTTAAAAGATTTAATTAAATCAAGAGAATAAAAACATTATCTCACTGCATAAATGAAAATGAATGATGGAACATTAGTGAAAAAAGTTTCTAAATTGTATGAAATGGAACATTCTGCAGGGTTTCTTCAAAATCTTACTTCTGAAAATTGAAGAGATGCTGAGTTTCATGAAGGTGGAGAAGCTGATACTTCCAGCTGATATTCATAGCCTTCCTATGTGGGTTGAAAATTTTGGATTTATTAATATGAGTATAGAAGAGGTAAATTTAATTTAATTTATATATATATAATTTAGATATAATATTGACATTTTAATTGATTTTTATGCAGATTAGAGAGTATCAAATGGAACATAGGATAATGATGTTTGAAGATACCACTATGTTGCAGAAGGCAGTCCTTCAGTCTTAGAACTAGGAAAGAAGTGTTCTTTTACATGAGGGTGAGTTTGCATTTGATTAGTTTGGATGATTTGATTTATAAAATCAATTCAATCAATTAAATTTGACTGTATGGAATTATTAAAAAGAAAGGTTTGCATACCACTTAGTTCTTAGTTTTTTTNTTTAGATATAATATTGACATTTTAATGGATTTATATGCAGATTAGAGAGTATCAAAGGGAACATAGGATAATGATGTTTGAAAATACCACTATGTTGCAGAAGGCAGTCCTTCAGTCTTAGAACTAGGAAAGAAGTGTTGTTTTACATGAGGGTGGGTTTGCATTTGATTAGTTTGGATGATTTGATTTATAAAATTTATTGAATCAATTAAATTTGACTGTATGGAATTATTAAAAAGAAAGGTTTGCATACCACTTAGTTCTTAGTTTTTTTTTTTTTGTATTTGGCTGTCTAACACTTAAATTTTACCTATTTGGTTGTTAGATATATGGATTCATAAGAATTGAGTGGTATGCATGTAAATATTCATATCCAAATGAAGTCCTTGCTTTCTTCTCTTGAGCTCTCATACTTGTTTTCTTAGTTTTCATCTTTTTGTAACTGTTTATTTTTTAATATATATATATATATATATGCATGACAATATACTATATAAATATGGATTTGAGATTGAGAAAACAATTGAAATTCATTAAATAACTACTATAGTTAATTTTTGTTTTCTGCAAAGAATAAAGAAAATGCTAAAATGGTATTTTTATTGGCATTTTAATTTGGATATTCCAAAATATTTTATGAAGAAAAGTTTCGATGAATAACCACAAATCTCTTGAGCCGCTATTCACTGCCAACCACTAGTCTTTGTAGCCACTGGCCACTGTCGGCAGCCTCCCAGCGAACACTCACCATCGATAAACGCTACTTACAATTGTTATAGTTTGATCACGATCATTGTTGAATTTCCTAATACTTGTATATTTTGAAAAGCATAATTTTTATTGTAAATATATTAACCTATTCTCTCATTATGAGAGAAGGGCGTAACCTTGTACTTACATACATATAGTAGATTACCTTGACTTGACTAAGCATTGTGGTTTTTTCCCTTCCCTGGTTTTTCAATGTAAGATCTCGGTGTTTCCTCCTGCTAATTTTCTCTTATGTGTGTGCGCGTTGGATTTTCATGCAAAACTAAGTCGATAAATTATAACTCTACCTCAATGAGTTTTTTCGACAATAATTTGATGTCTTCATTGGGAAACAAAGTCCTGTTTATAAATCTAAACTTCTTCAATGACTAACAAGCATAATACATGAGCTTATCACTCTATTAGTCATCATTCCAAAGCGCAATCTTGAAGTATGGGACGCTAAGCCTCTTCATTGTTTTCCAAAAATATACATCACTTAGTTGGGGAAGGAACTTCCTTTGCACCTGTTGAAGATAGTGTACAAAAAATGGAGGAATCTCAAAAGGAGATCCTTTAACTTTTACATAAGGCTTAATAACCAATGAAAATGCATACTTGACGGGAAAAATTATTTGAAAATCCACTAATTCAATGTATACACTTAACACCCCTCCACACACTAATGTTCCTCTTCAGAAAGCTGACCTTCTAGAAGATTTTAGCTATACACATTCATTTTAAGTAGTGAAGCCTACCAACAAACCTCCAATAAGTATCGAGAACTTGGTTTGGCCTCATGTAATCTGTGAAGAGTTACACCATCTAGTGCAAGAGTTCCCTCTAAGGGATAAAAATTATTTCTCTACTATGCATAGTTCTCAAGTCTTCTTCTTTGGCTAAGATTGACCCTGAACACCATATTCAAAAGGGATCAAGCTTCCAAGAGTTGATTCTATGATGAGTTGTCTAACTCACATGAACACATTAATTATTATAGAGCCATTATGCACATGCAACATGCTTTTTATATGCTTCTTTGTCAAGCTTTTTTAGCTACTATTAAAGGCCAATCACATACCTTGTTTTATTCAATCCCAGGAGATCATTCATACATTTGATGAACTTACTAAATTATTCGTGGAGAAATTCATCACAAATTGAAGGATTGTCAAAAACTCCTTAGATTCATTAAATCGAGCTGAAAGATTATTCTCTGAGATTCTCAATTGAAGATCGTAATCAACATTACTAAGAGGTATCTTCTTAGGAGGATTATGACTTGGCCCCTTCTACTAATCCTTAATATGAGAAATAGTTCACTCATATGTTGACCATAAATATCGTGTTAAAGCATAAATTATGGCAGATGAAGCCAATGATGAAAAAAAAAATTTTGAATCACTCATAAAAAAGCATAAGAAAATTTTTGGGGATACTAATCAAGTACCTAAACAAAAGAAGTATGAGCCACAAGAAAAATCAGGGTTTGCCCCCTCAACCATAAAAAATGGAAACCCCTACTGGAGAATTAATACACGTTACTTAACATATCACATTTTCATATTGTAATGACAGTCCATGATAAGAAAAACCTTAAATGGTCATATTCAGTAAAGACAAAATAGACAAATCAAGAGCAATATTGCCACTTCCATTGATGTCATGGCCATAACATCAAAGCATGTTATCAACTTAGAGTGTGTTTGTTTCTTAGTTTTGAACCATGGCCGACCTCATCTCCATAACTTTTAATTGGATTACTTTCACACCTTTTATTAAATTCTAAGAAGGAAATGTCTTTGATTAGGTCTAAACCCCATTAGACCTAACCAAATCCTTGTGGTTTAGAATTAATTAAGATTTATGGTTACTTTTAAAGGTTTAATTATGTCTAACTAAGGTTAAACCTATTTAAGGTTTTAAGATTAATTAAGCCCAATTTAGATTAGGCTTAAGGGTTTAATTAGGTCTAATTAGGATTAGACCTAATTAGGGTTTAAGGATTAATTAAGCCTAATTTTGGTAAGGCTTAAGGGTTTAGTTTGGTTTAATTAAGGTTAGACCTAATTAGGGTTTAAGGATTAATTAAGCCAAATTTAGGTAAGGCTTAAGGCTTTAATTAAATCTAAGTAGGTTTAGACCTAATTATGGTTTCAGTATTAATTAAGCCAAATTTAAGTAAGGCTTAAAGATTTAATTAGGTCTAATTAGGGCTTAAGATGTGCTTAAGCCTAATTTAAGTGAAGCTTAAGGGTTTGACTGGGTCTAATGGGGTTTAGACCTAATTAGGGTTTAAAATGTACTTAAGCCTAATTTAAATAAGGTTTAATGGTTTGATGAGGCCTAATGAGGTTTAGACATAATTAGGGTTTAATATGTACTTAAGTCTAATTTAAGTAAGGCTCAAGGGTTTGATTAGGCCTAATGCTGCTTTGACCTAATCAGTTTAATATGTACTTAAGCCTGATTTAAGTAAGGCTCAAGGGTTTGATTATGTCTAATGGGGTTTAGACCAAATCAGGGTTTAATATGTATTTAAGCTTAATTTAAGTAAGGCTCAAGGGTTTGATTAGGCCTAATGGGGTTTAGACTTAATCAGAGTTGGTTTAAGATATACTTAAGCTTAATGTAAGTAAAGTTTAAGGATTTGATTAGGTCTAATGGGGTTTAGGATAACCTAGATCCAAATTTTAGGTTTGAACTAGGTCTAACTGGTTGGACTCAACATATAACCTAATTTCATCTCCAAACCAGATCAATTTTAAGGCATATAGTGCAAACTAATATTTTTGGGTTAAAATGTAAATTTTAAATTCACAAATTAGACCCATAAAGGTCTAAATTGTCATTTTAAACCCTTAAAAGGATTGAAAAATTAGTTTTAGCATTAGATTAATCTCTAAGGATTTTTTAAATAATTTCAATTTTAATTTCCAGTTTTTTGCTTTTTTTATTTTTTTTCAAAAATAATTACAAAATTTGGTGAAAATTAGTCATTTTAATTTTGGGAATTTTTCCTCACATTGGAAAAATCAGGAGACATTTCCGAGGATGAAACGAATGATCCTTGTGAATTGTAGAATTTTGGAATTATATTTAATTTTTATTAATTAAAATACTCAAGAGAGTTTTTAATTAATTAAAAATAAAATATAAATGATTTTTTTCTCCTTGACTCACAGAGTTTAAGGATATTTTTATTTTTTATTTTTTATTTTTTATTTTTCTTTGCAAAGTTATGATTTTTCAAAGTTTTCTAAATTTATTTAAATATGAAAAATATATTTTCTTATTAATCTGACGTGGCGCCAACTCATTCATCGAAGTTGTCGAAGTGCTCGCGGCAGCCACCGATTTGCGGGATTTTTTATGTGGGCGCTGAAATGACCCGCAATTCTTCTTAATTGAAGTCATCCATTTTCGATAGATAGAAATGGATGGCATCAGCTTATTGTCCCGGTGGGATGATTAAACGAGAGCTGTTCGTGCTCAAGGTGCAATATCGCACTGAATTTTGCACCAAATTTCATGATTTTTGTTCCTAAAGCTTCATCATATTTAGGCGAACGCATCCATACAGTTACTCATGCATAGGGAAATAGTTTTCTTCATAAAGGGCCAAACCCGAGCTTAATTTTAGGGTTTACAGCACATACCTAGTCTCAAGAGGTGTAGCCTCAATTGAGCTTGACAGAAATGATCGGTTGGCCCTTGCAAAGCTTGTCCTTGGTTCAATTTGAGTTGAAATCAAGATTAGGTAGGTTCTTAATGAAATGGTGGTGCAGTTTCATCTTACAATATGTTAGAGGCCTCGAGGTGGCTCAATTTCGGTTGGGATCTTATTCGTGAAGTGTAGAGAAGCTTTTAGGATGCTTAAATTGGAGATTTGCCAGGGGTTGTGTCAACCCAAAATTTTGTCCTAGATGTCGGGTTTGAAATTGGGGTTCCCTAGTGGATTTTAGAGGCTGAAAGTATGGGGGATCGTTTGCCTAGAATATAGAGAGTAATTTCTCTATTGAGTGTAACGGGGTTTAGGGACTCTAGGGACTCTATGTTCTCTCTTCTTCTCCTTGGGAGCTTTAGGGTATGGCTTTTAAATAGTCATTGGAGGCCATGACCAAGCTTTGGCTTTATTGGAGAAGATGGGGGTGGCTTAGAGAAGCTCAGGGAAGTCCAGGAGATAGAATTTCGACTAAGGATAGTCATCTCCCCATTTTCCATGGTGTGCTCATCATGGGTCCAAGTCTGGTGAAAATGTTGGCTAGGGTAGGGCTTCCTTCCTATTGCGTGGATGGTGAGGTGGATAAACAGCTCAGCAGTGAGCTGGTAACCTAGTCCAAGGGGATATGAAGTGGAATCCAAATAATGAGCCAAGTTTTCCTCCCCTCATGATGACTTGGACTTTAGTCAAATATAATGGCTCCGTTAGTTTTAAATAGGTTCAATAGGTTAACCTTAGGATGGTAGATGGTTTTAGATCATGGGTAAACTCCATTAGTTATTTGATGTAGATTTCATATTCTATTGCAAGAGTTCTTATATCATCTCTCAAAGATGTCAATATCGGTTTTGGGAAGGAATGCTAAGAGACTTATATCCTATCCCAAAAGGAAAAGTTAAAGAAAAGTCGTGACTCCGTGTGTGGAAGGTGTTATATCTGATAGCAAAAAAGAGAGTGGATGTCATATTCCAATAAATGAGGTCTAATACCATCTCTCAAAGATGTCAAATTTTGATTTTGGGAAGAAATGTTGATAGACTTATATCTTTTCCCAAAAGGAAAAGCTAAAGGAAAGTTGTGACTCCATGTCAGGAAGTTCTTATATCTGATAACAAGAAAGATGTGTGAAAAACACGTAAAGAGGACTGGATAGTTTTGAACTCATAATGTTTATCAGTTTATAGGTCAAAAAGTAACAGTTATGTTGTTTCAACAATTTTTGTCTATTTTCAATTCATGTCAGTTTTAGTTGTAGGTGTTTATTTTGGCATTTCTAGACCTGCGCGAGCATTGTCAACAGCTGAGAATTTTTGTAATAAAACTAAAGTTCCATTTCATTACAAAAGATACCATGCATTGACAAAAGTTGGCGGCTTTGCTGGGAATTTTTTCTTTCCCCATCTCTTGTTAATTCATTTGCTCTCTTTCTTGAGGATGCTCCATCTTTCGACAGATTGGATTATCTCTTTCTTAAATCTATCTTTTACCCATTTAGAATGGTCTATTTGATCCGAGTTATTTGGGACAAAAAAAAACTTAAGATCATACATTCAACAATGACAGGACAAAATGATATAAAAATAACAAATTCCCAGTTTACAAAACGAGTCTAAAACAAACTTTGATTTTTCTTCCTAAATTTCCAGAACCACTATAATGAATCCCTCAAAGTTGATCTTTTCCTACTCATATGATTCTGATCTACCAATTGACAGGGCTCCTTGCTGCCAAAAATCAATAATCAAATTTGGGTTCGGTTTTGATGAAGTTGAGTTAGTGCTTCGTGGCCTGCCACATGCTATGATGAAGAAAACTACTTCTGAAGTCATAGAACCTTTTAAAGAATTTAATTTGGATTCCAATGAGGACTTCCATCATCTTAAGAAAATTCTGTTTGACAAAATTTCTGAAAAATAAACTGCTCTCAAGACCAATGAAAAGAAAGAAGAAGTTGATCATAAAGGAAAGAAAATTTGTGTTGGCTAGGAAGATGATGTTCCACCACCATCTGTGTATGAAGTTGGGTCTAGCTCTAAGACTGGTCAGTTGACGCACACTCAACGAAGAAATAAAAATCATTCTTCCATGAGAAAAATAAAAAAAATGAAATTAAAATAGCTAACGAGTCTGAAGTTTTTGAATCAGAGGAGTGTCTTTGGTGAGGTTTTCCTAAAAGAAAATAAGTTCTTTCTAAAATCTACTGAATATGATGGAAGGAACCTCCAATGTGTTAACACTAATACGTCCAAATCTTCCCATCCAAAAAAAGAAAAATGCTCATCAATTTAAGTAATACATTTTGTATTCAAAAGAATCCCACAAAAAGAATGATGTTCGATATTGCAGCTTTTAGACAATATGGGATGTGCAGTTTCCACATCAAAAGATGACTTCTTGCATAAGAAACTTCATCTGTCAGAAAATTGACTTACCCAAATACCCTATCAAGTTTTATCTGGAAAGTCAATAGACTACAACAATTTGAGTACCAAATAAACTTGGCTTAGGATCGAGAATAATAGATTCAGCCATTTCAAAAGCTAGAACAAAACGTCATCCAACCTCTTTACCAACACATACCAAATTACTTTTGAAGGCAGAAGAGACATCTGCTAAGATGAAAACCCTCGTGCAAATGTTGCAAGTTGAACACCATTCTTACCCATAATACGATGGTATGTTTCCAAAAGTGCCTCGTCTCATACTCAGAAAGAACATATGAAAACGTAGACTATCAAAAGAAATCATTGATGTTGTGGGCATACAAAATTCCACTTCCATAAACAACTCTCAAGAAAAGACTTATGAAAAATATCTATTAATTCAATTGAAAAAAATCTAAAGAAGTTAAGGATGATATTAAACAATTAGCAGCAAAAAGAAAAGAAAATTCTCCTAATAGCCCATATGAGAAATCCTTAGAAATAAATATGGTAGAGACACGAGCTACTTCATTAACACAAGAGGTTCTGTTACCAAATGAAGAAGATGCAGTGGAAGAATTACAAAAGACTATACAATAGCGAGATGAGCAGATCAGTTGTCTCGAGGAGAAATTTAATGAAATGATGAATGCGTTGGCAACTTTACAAAGCTCCCACAGACAACTCTGTTGCCAGCCGTTGAAATTGTTCGACTGGAGGCAATGCATATTCTCAAAAATAAAAGAGAATCGACAAAGATTAAAGAAAGTACTAAAAAAAAAGGATTTTTCCCAAATTGGAATTCCAGAAAAATAAATTACACAATTAGTGGAACAAAAAATAAAAGAAACAATGGCACAGGTGAGGGTTGGATCACTAATTCCAAAGGGTAGACCCTATTCAAAGAAAATTGATTATGTTTAATATTCTATAGGCTTTGATCCACCTCTCTTCAAAATGTTTAACGGGACTAGTAACCCTCGTCAGCATGCTGCACACTTTAGAGCAAGTTACTGCAACGCGGGGGGAAGTGATGCTCTCTTATTCCGCCAATTCGTTAATAGCCTTACAGGGGCTGCTTTCGATTGGTATGCAGAGTTTCCCAATGGGTTTGTTAAAACTTTTGCAAAACTCGAGAAGCTCTTCATTCAATGATTTGCTGGAGCACAACATCACATAACAGTCGGAGATTTGGTAGTAGAAAAGCAAAAGCTGAGAGAAACTCTTCTGGATTACATTTTACATTGGAGAAATCTCAATATGAAATGTGAGCCACAACTCAAGAAGCAACACACAGTCAAAATCCTACTTAAAAACATCCATGGATCAGTGGCATTCATGCTTAAAGGATTTACAGTTTGAAAAATTACTCAACAAAACTACCAACCTTCAGGAAGAAGCCAAGAAAATGAGTATAACAGAAAAGAAAGAAAAAACGAAGCCGATCAAAGCATTTGAGAAGAAATCAGTAAATGTTTCAGCAATAAAGAAGTGTAAATAACTTATGCAGGTACAACCTGAATAAAGGAAATAATGACAAACGTAAATCAACCACAACCACAATCATCTTTACAACTAGAATTCCAGCAATCGACCAATCACATGCATAAAAGAAATCAATGTACGAATGAATGACTGAAAAATATTCATTCAAGACAAAAGCCATCACAAAGATATTTCGCAGCCTGTTAAAAGTTTCGGAGTTCAAGTTACCTAAAGTCAAGAGGTCGGGACAAGTTGATATGAAAGACCATCTCAATTATTGTCCCTATCACAGGATGCTTGGACACAAGATCAAAGAATGTTTCGTCTTCAAAGATTGGTTGGAACAAAACTTCAAAGCAGGGACTATAGTCATCCCAAAAGAATATTTGAAAGAGCCCAAAAAAGGGTTCAATCAATGTGATTTCTGCTGATGAATTTATTTCTAGCGACCACTAGAAGATGAAGACATATGGAGCATGGCGCGGGGCAAATCTCCTAAGAATACCCTTACAAACCTGCAAGCTGCTCAAGCTTCAACATCAACACCAAAACCTTCCAAGAAAGATAAGAAAAAAAAAAGAAGGAATTAAAAAGGATTAGAAGTCTTCAAAATATAGGGGCTACCTTTCCCTTTGTATCTCCCACTCCTACCTCTCCGCACTCTACTAGAATAGTTGTCTCAGACAAAGGGAAGAAATCCCTCGAGCCGCTGACATTGTATGACTTTCTCTTTATATAGTGAATGATAAAACTTCTGATTCTTCTTATATTTTGTCTATTTTCAATACTACTTCTGAAAGCAACCAACCCAATTTTGATCATGTAGATGATGCTCAAATCGTACACAATCTTGATGGGTCCAACAATAGTCGAAACAACAATTATAACAACAACAATTCCAATAAAAATGAAGGCCAAGATGACATCGCTACACTTAGAATCCTTAGACTCATTGAAAAAAGAGTCAGACAATGTATTAGAAGAAGTAATTGAAGTCAATTTGTGGAGTGAAAAAGTGCTACCCCTAAGGATGACTCCTAAAGAAAAAGAAAAATAAATAGTAGCACCATAAGAAATAATCCCTCCAGTGCACGACATATTATCTGAAGAAAACATGAACAATTCCTAAAACAAGGTGGAATATAACGTATTAGCCCATTTGAGAAAACTACCAGCAAAGTTGAGCATCTATGATGCTCTTATCCTTTCCAAGGAAATGAGGGAATCATTAATAAAAGTCCTTTTAGATCCAGAATCTGTTTGGCTCAACTTGCTAGTTTTTCTTCAAATGAGTCTTATTTGTTAGAAGAATATACCAAAATCACTTTTTCTGACAATGACTTTTTAATGGGTATGCATAACATAATCGTCAGTTGTATTTCACAATGAATATTAATGACACAACACTTTCAAGTGTGCTTATTGACTCTGTTAGCTCGATTAACATTATGAACTTAAGAACTCTTGCATACTTAAACATCGATGCTTGTAGACTAATAAGAGATGAAATGATGCTATGAGGTTTTAAGCAACAAGGGGAACGAGCTGTAGGGTCAATTACACTGCTCCTGAAAATGGATAATTTGTTGAAAATGACAAAATTTCATATCATTTATTCTGAAACATCTTTTAATGGTTTACTTGGTCGACTATGGCTCCATGAGCATAAAATGATCCCCTCATCATTACATCAATGTATTAAGTATCAACAAAAAGGACATGAATGTTGTATTACAGGAGATCTGCAAACAACTCCGTTCATGAAATCGGTATACATGAAGACGCTGTGTATTACACGCTAATAAAGAAAATGATATTCTCCAGGGATGCGGTGATAAATGTAGAAGAAAAAAACAAAAAGAAGAAAATGAATGAAGAAGACTATAAAAAGAAAAAGAAAATTAATAAATAATTTTCTCTGACACAAACAAGGGGTAAGAACTCTCATCAAACTCGCATCCGAGGTCAAGGCCAGCGATGAGGGCTAGAGAGAGAAAACCCAATTGTCGAAAAGAGGAAGCCTTTAAAATTCAATATTTGTTTGGACTCTAACTCTGAAGAAGAAGAAGAGAAGGAGAAGACAACATTGGTGATTCAAAAGGAACCACAGTTTAAAATATCTCTCGAAGAAGAAGATAAAGAGAAACAAATTGAGTACATGTATGAGTAAATTAATCACTATGTACATGATGTGACCCTAACTCCAATCTCTCCATCTAAAATTGAAAGTTTAGGGGTCAAAGAAGTACATGGTGAAGATAGAAATCCTATCAAGTTTCAACTTGGTTCTACTTCTAGTCTCAAGACAAATTTAAAACTAGAAGATGAAAATCTCTTGAATTTAATGGAACTCCCTGTTAAACTTTATTCTTTATATATTCAATAACTTATTCAAAATGGTTTGATGCCTAAACAATGGTCATTAGACCAATCTTACCTTTTTGAAAAATTATGGAATAATAGAAAACAAAATCCTAACTCTAAAGAAGGTATTGGATTTAGTATGCTAGAATCTCTAGATGATATGAAATTTTGTATGGTTATCACAGAAGGGTCAGATTCCGACTAAACACCACCAGAATTTGAAGAATAAATTAATTCAACAGTGGATGAACTGAAAGAAATAAACTTGAGATTATGAGAGGATCCAAAACTAACTTTTATTAGTTTATTCATTAACAAAATCAAAGCGAAAGAAATAATTCAACTGTTAAAAGAATACAAAGAGTGCTTTGCTTGGAGTTATGACAAAATGTTCAGACTCACTCCAGAAGTTTCAGTTCATAAACTCGGGATAAGCTAAATCGCGACCCTGTTAAACAAGCTCCAAGAAGGATGTATGTTGAAGTCAAACATCAAGTCATTGCCAAGGTTAAGAAATTTATCGATGTCGGCTTTGTCCGAGAGGAAAAATACCCAACATGGCTGGCCAATATAGTGCCGATAAAAAAGTAAAATGGTCAAATCCGAATTTGTGTAGATTTCAGAGATCTAAACAAGACTTGTCCTAAAGATGAATTTCCTCTACCAATTCTAGAGTTAAAGGTAGATATTGCATATACACATGTAATATTCTCATTTATGGATGGATCATCAAGTTACAACCAAATCAAAATGTCTCCAGAAGATTAATCGAATACAACTTTCAGAACACCCAGTAGGATATACTACTATAAAGTAACGCCATTCAGACTAAAGAATGCTAGTGCCACGTACGAGTGAGCTATGACAAGAATTTTTTATGAACTTATCCATAATCAGGTCGAGTGCTACGTGGATGACTTAGTCTTTAATAGTAAACAAAAGGATGACCATGTGAACGATTTGAGAACCGTCTTCGAACAATTACAACAATTTTATCTTAAAATGAATCCCCTAAAATGTGTTTTTTGTGTCACCTCTGGGAAGTTTTTAGGATTTGTGGTTTGAGATTGTGGGATTGAAATTGACCCCGTAAAAATTGAAGCCATTTTAAACATCCTCCTCTGAAAAATCTGACCCAATTATGATCTTTCCAAGGAAAATTAACATATATAACACATTTTATTTTCAATCTATCAGGTAGGTGTCAACCTCTCACTATCTGAACCAGAAAATACGTCAGATTTGTGTGGGATGACAAATGTCAACACGCCTTTGAAAATATCAAACAATATTTGACAACACCTCCTGTTTTAGCGACCCCCTATTTTAGGAAGACCTCTAATCCTCTACATTGTAGTATTAGATAACTCCCTCGGAGCCTTGCTAGCCTAAGTTAATAATGAGGGTAAGGAAAATGCATTATAGTACTTAAGTCACTACTTGGTCCCAACAAATAAAATATTCTGTAATTAAGAAGCATTGCTTAGCTTTGATCTTTGTAGTTCAAAATTTAAGACATTTCATGCTATCTCATAAGATAATTCTTATCTCAAGGGTTAACCCTTTACAATACCCAATGACTCGACCAACACCTTTTGGAAGATTAGCAAGATGGGTAATGATATTACTTCAATATGATATTACATTCGTACCGTTACGCTTCGTTAAAGAACAAATTTTAGTTAACTTTTTAGCAGTACACCCCATATTGACTAGGTTTTCACTTAACGATGATTTGCTCGATAAGTAAATTTTGGAACTTGAAAGTTCTAAAATTCAATGATGGGAATTATACTTCGATGGAGCTTCATCTGCTCGTAAGGACAAGGACAGACAAAGAACTATATCTGACAAGGCACGAGTAGGATTGATTTTCATCAATCCCGATAAAGATGATGTTGTTTTCTTGCCACTTAACCGAACCATGTACAAACAATAAAGCTGAATATGAGGCACTCATAACCGACTTAAAGTTGGCAATATTAATGAAAATTAAAAGTATTGACATCTATGGAGACTCTCAACTGATTATAAATCAAATCACTGGAAAGTATAGGGCTTTGAAACCAAGACTCGAGCAATATTTTTGTTATACTCTGAAATTACTATAACAAATTCTAAATGTAACGTTTTTTCTAGTTCTGAGACTAGACAACTCTTTAGCAGACACTTTGGCCAAACTTGCAAAAGAATTTGCTTGTTCAGAAGAGAATGGCATTCCAATTTCCGTAAAAAGACGACATGTTCTCTCTCAAATCGACATCGATAATCTCCACAAAAATGGTGAGAATACAATGATAACAGTTGTTGACAAAGAAGAAGACTATTGGCGACAACAAATTATTAAACTGAAAATTTACCAGAAAATAGTTCTGTTGCAGCTCAAATTAAACAAAGAGCATTGCTCTATGCTCTAGTGAATGATGCCCTTTATCAATGATCTTTTGATCAGATGTGGTTAAGATGTTTAAACCAATCTGAGGCTCAAGTCATCGTTAAAGAAGTTCATTCAGGTTTTTGTGGTGTGCACCAGTCATAACCAAAAATGAAGATGAAAATAAAATGGATGGGATATTATTGGCTGACAATGATGGTCGACCGCCTTGAAACTGCAAAGAAATGCCATCAATGTCAAGTGCATGGGGTGGTCTTACATCAACCTACAAATGTGCTACATCCGACAATCACATCTTGGTTGTTTTAATGTTAGCGCACATAAATAGTGGGCCCTATAAACCCTCCATCATCCAAAGGTCGTCAGTTTATTCTAGCTGCTACGAATTACTTCTCTAAATGGGCAGAAGCAGTGTCACTCAGGGAAGTCAAAGCAGATCAGATCCTCCATGGAATTGAAATTAATAATACATATTGTGATAATAGGTGTGGTAATGTAAATACAAAAGGTAATAATAAATTAAATGCTTGGAATGATATATTAAATGTTGTGATAATATGTGTGATAATGTAAATACAAAAAGAAGATTTTTTTTTTTTTTGCTGATACTACAAGTTTATTACAGCTTAACATTGGTTTTGCGAGTAGTTTTAACAAATATGTAGGCAAAGTTGAAGGCTAGCTGATAGACTTATTTAATGCCGTCTAACTGACATCGAATTGGCGGCTTAAGTTTGACATACAAAAAAGACGGACGTGACACTATTTTGATGGTTAGTCCGTCGGGAAAAAAAACGAACGCATCAACGACACATCACTGCCAGTTTTTCTGCATCAAAAAACTGACGGGCGCAACACTTTTTTGACGTATAAACTGTTGCTTTTTCAGATGGAGTAATCGTCAGTTCTATGAACCAATAGAAATCGACAATTTAAATTTTCTCAAGAAAACTACGACATTAAATTATCGAAAATACGTCGATAATTTCATGTCGTCGGAATATGCGTTTGTCTGGAAATTACTGACAAGTGTTTTACCTGCGAACTTAAAGTTGTTAATAAACCGTCAGAAACGCTAAAAGCGATAGTATTTTTCATCAAAACCAACGGAATTTGGCCTTCGAAAAATATTATTACTCCTTTAGTGTATTAAAGAACAGTATTT
Organism: Phalaenopsis hybrid cultivar; assembly: GCA_002079205.1. Taxonomy (NCBI): domain Eukaryota; kingdom Viridiplantae; phylum Streptophyta; class Magnoliopsida; order Asparagales; family Orchidaceae; genus Phalaenopsis; species Phalaenopsis hybrid cultivar. The sequence goes on from JXCR01139499.1 coordinate 94,693, forward strand.
GCTTTGCCCTAATTTTTATGAAAATTCGTGCTGATTTCTTTGTTGGATTGTAACATAAGCTCAAGTTGATAAAGTATATATTAAGTTAAACGTCATAAATTTCGCACCAGATATGGTCGAGATTGTGATTTCAAGTCAATCAACAATATTTTGGGCTTTAACACAGTCATGTGATCAATCGAGGGAAACACAAAAATTTATGTCTTTTCTATTTTTTGCTCTCTTTCTTCCTATATTGACTTGTATGGCATCAATTTTATTTTTTATTTTTTATTTCTATCTTTTCTTTTGTTTTAATACATTTTTATTTTTGTTTTTAAAAATTAACATATTTTTGAAAATATTCAAAACAAGTTTTAGGTCTTTTAAATCTTTTTAAAAACAACCATACTTTAATCAAGGAGATAGGCTTATTTATTTTAAATTAAAAGATAAAAAACAGAACAAAAATTAAAAAAAAAATAGAAAATAAAAACAGCTGCAATCCCAAATAGCCCCAAAAGCCTCTTTAGCATTACTTTTTTCAGGATTCTCCATATAACTGAATCATTTTATTTTGACTATTTTTGCATCCCTGGAAGCTTCCCACATACTCTATATATACATTTTGTAACCATTTACATTTTGAAGAATGCAATTATGTCTTTTCATTAATCATCTGTGTTTAGTTTCTTCATCTTGCAGGGTTAATTGCTTCTGAAGCCTTTCTCCTTGAGCTCTATTAGAGTATTCATCCCTGCTGGTCTACGGAATGCATTGATCTCTATTTTCTCAAAGTATCAAAGCTTGCCTGCTAGACTATCGGTAAGCTCCCTCTTTATTCTCCACCTCATCCTGTCTCTGCTATGCATATGAAAGAGTCTGCAATATCAGAATCCAATCCTTTATTTCACTGACCCAAGCCCTCAATATACCACCTCCCCTTAAATTTCTCACATCCCTCCTCAAATCATATCATCAATCTTCACCCTGTCATTGAAATCTAGTCTACACGTAAACGCAGACTACAACCTGCCAAAAGATCAAGGGTAATTCAGCTAAAGAACGAATTACACCATATATTTGTGGGAGATTAAACATTGGGGCAATACTTAATAAACATTCAAATCATAGTTGATCAAGTTAATGTTGCGGGCTCCAAACTGGAGCATGAAGACGTTATTCGATATACTCTCAACGGCCAACCTCCAACTCACAATGCTTTCGAGATAGCCATTCGGACATCACTTCAATCCATTGCTCTCGATGATTTTTATTCTCTTCTATGTAGCAAGGAGATCAATAGTCATAATGTGAACTAAAGGTCTATAACTTCCACCGAAAACCATATGGCATTGAAGACCCATGCAGCAAACAATACAAACAACAATCAAGAAAAAGGCTGAAATCAATCATCAAATCAACGAGGAGGACACTTCAAACATTCAAGAGGAGGAAGGACACCAAATAGATCCAACGTAATATGCCAAATATGCNCGGGCTCCAAACTGGATCACGAAGACGTTATTCGATATACTCTCAACGGCCAACCTCCAACTCACAATGCTTTCAAGATAGCCATTCGAACATCACTTCAATCCATTGCTCTTGATGATTTTTATTCTCTTCTATGTAGCAAGGAGATCAATATTCATAATGTAAACTCAAGGTCTGTAACTTCCACCGAAAACCATATGGCATTGAAGACTCATGCAGCAAACAATACAAACAACAATCAAGAAAAAGGCTGAAATCAATCATCCAATCAGCGAGGAGGACACTTCAAACATTCAAGAGGAGGAAGGACACCAAATAGATCCAACGTAATATGCCAAATATGCAATAAAGCAGGTCATTAGACATCGATAAGTCGAAATCGAACGAACCTTCTCCCCTCCATCTCAAGGTCTCAATGCTACCTCTAAAGAGTGGATTCTTGATTCGGGGGCAACAAGTCACTTCACATTAGATTTGAACCAACTCCAACCAGCTACTGCATACCAGGGAAATCAACACGTGATGGTAAGAAATGGGCAAGCGGTTCCAATTCAACACAAAGGAGACAATATCCTCCCTACTCCAAAGTGTAAGCTCAAACTCTCTCAAATACATTTGATCCTCATGGCTTTGTCATTTCTAATCCTCGGACTCAATAAACTTTTCTCAAGGACCTCAACTCTAATGGACTATCTACGACATGCATTTACTACATCGATTTCCAAATTACAACAAGGTGATTTGTGGCATCAGCACTTGGAATACCCACAATGAAATATTATGGCAACCATCTCCAATAGTCATCTGCTTATCACTCCATCCACTTCAACTCCATGCCATAAATGTCAACTCACAAAGAGCCTATTTGTATCTAGTATACGACAACATTACTAACTATCTGAGGTTAACATAGTGATGTATGGGATCCTTCCCCAGTTACTTCTTATCAAGAGTACAAATACCAAATTACTTTTATTGACGACTTCTCCAAAATCTGTTCGGTGTTTCCTACATGTGCAAAACCTGAAACAATAAACAAAACTATAAATTTTATCAAAGTAGTTCAACGACGATTCAAAAATTTAAAATTCTTTCACAAACGAGGTTTCCATATCAGAAATGTGGATCCACCTTTGCTAATATATGATCATGACAATGTTCGTATTTTTTGTCCTCATATATGTAGATGATATACTTATTACAGGAAACAACTCACAGAGGATATCTCAGCCGACTGCGACTTTGGAGGCCTGTTTTCAACTCAACACCTTGGGTCAATAGGATGCTTCTTAGGCATTCAATTTCAACAACACTCACACCAATACTTCTTTAACCAACAATGGTTTGCGCTTCATCTTCTTACTTTGGCTGGATTACAGGATTATAAACCTACCAGCACTCCTATGCAAGCAAAACAACCGGTTGACCATACTACAAGCTCTCCCTTTCATAATCCAACTCTCTACCATTAAATAACCAAAGCTATTCAGTACCTCAGGGTGACAAGACCCGATATCACTTATGTTGTTAATCGTCTAGGCCAACATATGCACGTGCACACTACCTCCAACTACAACCAACTCACTTATTTACTTTGGTATCTAAAAGGGTCCAGTCATTTTGGTATGTATATTATACCTGACAATCTACAAATTACTGCTTATGCAGACACCGATTGGACTGGGGACAAAACAGACTAAAAATCAACAACTTGCATATGCTCATTTCTTGGAGACACATTGATATCATTGCAAGTGAAAAAGCAGTCCACTGTTGCTCAGACTTCCACGGAAGCCGAATGTCGAGCACTTGCCAAAACCACAATGAGTATCTTATGGCTCTGAAGTCCCATTGTTGAATTTGACACTCCTATAACTCAGCCAACACGTCTCTACTGCGACAATATCTCAACCATATCCTTGGCTAACAACCCTATATTGCTGAGATCGATCATCATTTTCTTTGTGACCACAAAAGACGTAATAACATCCAATTAGAACATATTCATTCTAGACAACAAATTGCAGAAATCCTTACCAAAGGGCTTCCCAAGAATCTATTTTGTGATCATCGCACCAAGCTTATGATTCTTCCAAAAGCCATCAGCATGTAAGAGGGTATTTGACATAATAATACCAGTGGTCCTCACTACTACCGGGATTCTCCATATAACTGAATTATTGTATTTTGACTATTAAAGCATCTCTAGAAGCTTGCCGCATACTCTATATATACATCTTGTAACCACTTACTGTTTGGAGAATGCAATTATGCTTTTTCCTTAATCCTCTGGGTTCAACTTCTTCCTCTTGCAAAGGTAATGGATTCTGAGTTCTTTCTCCTTCAACTTTATTAGAGTATTCATCCCTGCAGATCCACGGTATGCATTGATCTCTATTTTATCAAAATTAAAACATAAACAAAACAAAATAAAAGCAAGAAATAGCAAACAAAAACAATACTATTTCCAAAGCGAGCCTAAGCGAATAGAAATTTTGGAGCAAAGAAGCATATAAGCATCTTAAGAAATGGATGATTCTTCANAGGCTTCCCAAGAATCTATTTTGTGATCATCGCACCAAAATTATGATTCTTCCAAAAGCCATCAGCTTGTAGGAGGGTATTTGACATAATAATACCAGTGGTCCTCACTACCACCGGGATTCTCCATATAACTGAATTATTGTATTCTGACTATTAAAGCATCCCTAGAAGCTTTCCGCATTCTCTATATATACATCTTGTAACCACTTGCTGTTTGGAGAATGCAACTATGCCTTTTCCTTAATCCTCTGTGTTCAGCTTCTTCCTCTTGCAAATGTAATCGATCCTGAGTTCTTCTTCCTTCAGCTTTATTAGAGTATTCATCCCTGCAAGTCCACGGTATGCATTGATCTCTATTTTAACAAAATTAAAACATAAACAAAACAAAATAAAAGCAAGAAATAGCAAACAAAAACAATACTATTCCCATAGCGAGCCTAAGCGAATAGAAATTTTGGAGCAAAGAAGCATATAAGCATCTTAAGAAATGGATGATTCTTCAACACCAAGTTAATTCCATTCTTATTCTATTTCTAAATTTGTTAAAAAAGGTTGCACAAATCAATATTACAACATCAAAACATTACAAGAAAATAAAGGTCACTAAAAGAATACCTCACCTTACTTAAATACAATGCAGTTCTCAGCCTAAAAAAACTAGCAAATTCCATTCTTCAAATGGTGCTAAATAGCCTCTTCCACATACTCCATATCCTCCCATTCCATCAAAGCCCAACCAGACTCCTTCCTCAAACCCAACTTCCTCATAAACCTCCTCACCTCCTCAACCTCCTTCCACCTCCCCATCTCCACATATATATTTGATAACAGGACATAATGTGCAGCTTTTTCCGGCTCCAACTCCACCAACCTCCTCACCACAAACTCGCTCAAAACCAGCTCCTTTCTCGCCCTCGAAGCTGACAACAAGGATCCATAGATGACCACATTAGGCTCAAACGGCATAATCCGAATACATTCCACAGCCGCATCGAGCAACCCTGCTCTTCCATATAGATCCACCATGCACCCATAGTGTTTGATCCCTGCTCTAAAACCAAACTTTCCTCGAACCAAAATGTCGAAGATCCTCCGCCCAGACTCCACCAACCCCGAGTGACTACAAGCTGTGAGGACTCCGACAAGCGTGACAGCGTCCGGGCTCACACCTTCCTCCTCCATCTTCGAGAACCATTTCAGCGCCATGGCCCCTCCTTTCGAAAAGGCGAAACCTTGAATCAGTGAATTCCAGGTAAACAAACTTCGTTGGGGCATTCTCAAGAACACATCGAAGCCGGCATCGACGCAGCCGTATTTGCAATACATGTCAACGAGAGCTGTACCGAGAACGACGTCAAGCTCCCAGCCGGCATTGGTAGCTTGGCGGTGAATCCATTCGCCGAAATCGAGAGAGGCGCCATGGGCGGCGCAGGCGGCCAGTGCGCTAACCATGGTGACGCGGTTCGGAGTGATTCCAGAGAAGTTCATGCGCTCAAAAACAACCAGAGCATCTTCCGGGCGGTCCGCCCGGGCGAGGGCGCCGATGAGGGTGGACCAGGCAGCTACCCCTTTTAGAGGCAAATCGTCGAACAGGTGGAGGGCAGAATCGGAGGCGGAGCATAGAGAGTAAAAGTGGAGAAGGGAGGAAGCGATGTAGGAGTCTGAGAGGAAGCCGAGCTTGAGGATGNCAGAGGCAAATCGTCGAACAGGTGGAGGGCAGAATCGGAGGCAGAGCATAGAGAGTAAAAGTGGAGAAGGGAGGAAGCGATGTAGGAGTCTGAGAGGAAGCCGAGCTTGAGGATGTGGGAATGGAGGGAGAGGCCGGAGTGGAGGAAACGGAGGATGGAGAGGGATTTGAGCAGGAGGGGGAAGGTGTGGTGATTGGATGTGAGGGAGGAGAGGTGCATTTGGTGGAATATAAAGAGTGGGGCAGAGGAGCGAAATGGGAGAAGAGAGCGCATGAGGGTGTTGCAGACGAAGGGAGGAGGCCGGCGGAGAAGGGAGAAAAGAAGAATGGCGGGTCGGGGAGAAAGCAGGGAAAATGAGTTGGAGATGAANGAAGAGTGGGGCAGAGGAGCGGAATGGGAGAAGAGAGCGCATGAGGGTGTTGCAGACGAAGGGAGGAGGCCGGTGGAGAAGGGAGAAAAGAAGAATGGCGGGTCGGGGAGTAAGCAGGGAAAATGAGTTGGAGATGAAGGCGGCGGAGACGGCGGAGTTGAAGTGGAGACCATCGCGGAGGATGTCGAGGAGGAGGTAAGGGAGTGGGGAGGAGGAGGTGAGTGTGCAGAGGTTGTGGAGGATCCGGCGAGCTGCTGGAGAGGCAGTGGTGGATTCAGAGCAGAGGAATTTTCGGGCCGTGGGGGAGGGAGATGGAGCGGCCATTGAAAAATTTTGGCCATTGATCATTTATAACATTTATTTTATAATTTTATATCTTATTTATTAATAAACAATTGATTAAAATTTTTTAAATTGTTAAATTTATATATTTGTGTTTTTTTTTAACTCGTACAAATTAATATTAAAGTATTTCCAACCATTGGCCTCGTGATTTTCCTTCTACTTGTGTGTGGTGGGGNATAGGAGGAGGTGAGTGTGCAGAGGTTGTGGAGGATCCGGCGAGCTGCTGGAGAGGCAGCGGTGGATTCAGAGCAGAGGAATTTTCGGGCCGTGTGGGAGGGAGATGGAGCGGCCATTGGAAAATTTTGGCCATTGATCATTTATAACATTTATTTTATAATTTTATATTTATTTATTAATAAACAATTGATTAATAATTTTTAAATTGTTAAATTTATATATTTGTGTTTTTTTTAAATCGTACAAATTAATACTAAAGTATTTCCAACCATTGGCTGCGTGATTTTCCTTCTACTTGTGTGTGGTGGGGGGGATTTTGCCCCTCTTCCCTTTTGGATCATGTTGCTCTCTTCATACTTGACATCATGACACCATCCTTACATGAATCAGAAATGTCTCCTCTCATCTTATCGAGAGCATATAACTTCAGGATTTCGAACGTAGAGATACATACATTCGGATTCCAATTGTCGTTGTGTCATAAGAATATTCCGCTGTGTTACAGGAATATTCCATCAACATTATTTGTAAAAAATGAAGTGTTATTCGAGTATTGTGTGATGTTATTCGATTACTTTGCGGTGTAATTGGAATATTCCCCCGCATTATTTGATTTAGGTTGTGTTATTCGACATGTTCCCCGTGTTATTTCAATTTCCATTATATTATTGGAATAACACAATCCCGAATCAAGTAACGCTGAAGAAATATTTCAATAACACTTCATTTTTCAAAAATAATGCTGATGAAATATTTCTATAATACAATGACTATTGCAATCGGAACGTAGCTCTACGTTCAGAGTCCTTATGTAATAATTTTTTCATCTTATGAACCAATGTAGGCAAATTTTAACTTATCTTATATCCCTTATTAGGAGAAAAAGTCACTTTTGTTGTTGAGGAACCGAATGAAGATTCTCAACAATGTTGATTAATTTTCATTGTGTTAAGGGTCGGCAATTCATATTTTACTTTTAAGAAGATAGTGAAGTAATATTATTGATGTGATGTTAAAGACTTAAATGATATGTATTTAAATATGAATATTTAAATATTAAATAAATAAATAAATAAAAATGTGCCGTATGCATCTAAATGCCCCATTTTTATTGACATTTATAACTTCTCCATCATAAAAAATTGTTTACACAAATAATCAATACTTTCTTATATATTTTGATGATTGGATGATATGCATAGGTGCAGTGTCCTCACATCTTAAGGTGATGAGAAATTTTAATCCTACATTATATTTTAGAGTTGATCTTTTAATAATAAATTTACATATTTTTTATTCATTTAAATGTGTGTTTGGGGCAGCTTATGTGTTTCAGGATAAACAGCTTATCCAGAAACATGAACCGTGGGCCGATCGCAGGGTTCGACCCGACGGCCTGTATTTAGTGTAAAAATGGAACCACATTTTTCGATAAACGGACAAAACGCGCGAAACAAACAGTACCGCGGTGTTTTCAAAAACGCCCCCACACTTATAAGCGGCTCCAAACGGGACCTAACTCATTGTGTTACTACACGCATTATGGGTGTGTTTCTTACAATTATTAATTACTCTACAAATTTGAACTCAAGAGAAAGTTTTAATCACGAGTATTTTAATTAAATTTTAATTAGTATAAATTTTAAAATTATTAAATTTATTTAAAAATAAATATAATATATAANGTATTATAGAAGTTTTTTCGTTGTATTAAGGTATTAATATTATTAAGATTATATTCTGGTGTAGTATTAAAGTTATATTCTGGTAGTTTTCCGTTGTATTCTGCTATTATTATAGTATTATTTCTGTAATACTCAGGTACTATTTAAGGTATTGTTAAGTAGTGATTGGTTTGATATTATAATTAAATAACAGGTTTTATTGCGGTTTAATGTTTGTTTTTTTAAGGTAATATTGTGTGCACTTGTGTACAACTCAAAAACAGTAAAATACAACTATATATTACTCTGACTGATTTGTTACTCAAGTACAACTAAAATATTACTCAAATGGTCTTCTCAATGAAAATAAAACCAAATAAAAACTACCTGGATGAACTCCTCTTGGATTTCCTTCTTCTTTCGCTCTTTCTCTTCCTTTTTCTTGCGTTTCTCTGCCTCCCTTGTCGATTCCTCTTCGGTTTCCATTCTCAAGTGCTCTTCCGTCTCCATTCTCACTGGGCTCTCTTCGGTTTCCAACAGCAACTCTAAAACCTAAGTTTTTTTTATTCAAAAACCCTAGAAGATGGAATGAAGATCGAATGAAGGTGCTCCGTGCTCTCCTCGCTCGGGCGACGTTTGGTTTTCCGATGAAATAACCTCGCTCTGTTTAACTTTTACGTGTTTCGGGCCAGATTCGAGCCGGGTTGCACCGTAAAAATGCCTTAATTTAATTTTTTAAGTTGTGGGGGCCGCAGTTTCGCGTGTCATCTTTCCTTTGGACACCTCACGCATAGTTGCGTGCGGTGTCCACACAGAATAAGAGCTCCGCATTATGAGTGTTTTTCTTACAATTATTAATTACTTTACAAATTTGAACTCAAGAGAAAGTTTTAATCACGAGCATTTTAATTAAATTTTAATTAGTATAAATTTTAAAATTATTAAATTTATTTAAAAATAAATATAACATATAAAAATCAATTAAAATGCATATTAGGGATTGACAGAATGAGTCAAAGTTTATCTCTGCAAGGAGCGTAATATATATTTAATTAATGTTATTTTAATATTAAAGCAACTTCAAGAATTTTGATACTCTTTCTAATTAAAATTTACATATTTACCACTTAAATTTTTCTGTATTTATATATTTTTCACATAAATTTTTATATTTACATACTTCTCTTAAATCTTTAATTTTACATCGAAAATAATAATAATATTTTTTTTTTGTAAAGTTAAAACATTCCTTTTTCATATATATATATATATATATATANTCAATTAAAATGCAAATTAGGGATTGGCAGAATGAGTCAAAGTTTATCACTGCAAGGAGTGTAATATATATTTAATTAATATTATTTTAATTTTAAAGCAACTTCAAGAATTTTGATACTCTTTCTAATTAAAATTTACATATTTGCCACTTAAAATTTTCTGTATTTATATATTTTTCACATAAATTTTTATATTTGCATACTTATCTCTTAAATCTTTAATTTTACATCAAAAATAATAATAATATTTTTTTTTTGTAAAGTTAAAACATTCCTTTTTCATATATATATATATATAAATAATTTTTAAAGGAGAAATATATAAATACATATAAATTAGGTGGTAAATTTGCTAATATTTTCCTTAAATTTTAGCGAGAATTTTCTTACAGTTATTGTAATTTTTTTGCAACTGAAAAAGCCGTTTGCGCATCTTCCCCATTTTCCTCTTTACAGGGTAGGTGTTGGGGTTTCCAGAATTAAGGGGGACGAAGCGAGATTGCCGAACAATTAGCCAAGATTTACTGTAATAGTTCGAAGATGTGGGCAGCATCGTGCTTGGCCTCCTGCTGTGCGGCGTGTGCCTGCGAGGCGTGCCGGTCGGCGGTCGGGAGCATCGGCCGGCGTTCCGCCCGGATCGCCTATTGCGGCCTCTTCGGGCTCTCACTCATCGTTTCATGGATCCTCCGGGAGATCGCTGCTCCCTTATTGGAGAGCCTTCCGTGTATCCTACTACGAACATCTCTCGGAAAACCCTAATTTTATTATCTTTTTCAACGCCTGTCATTTTATAGAGTCTAAGTTTTTTGATCTGGGGATGTTTTTAAGGGATCAACCACTTTCAGAAGACGCCGGATAGGGAGTGGTTCGAGACGGATGNCTCATGGATCCTCCGGGAGATCGCTGCCCCCTTATTGGAGAGCCTTCCGTGTATCCTACTCCGAACATCTCTCGGAAAACCCTAATTTTATTATCTTTTTCAACTCCTGTCTTTTTATAGATTCTAATTTTTCTGATCTGGGGATGTTTTTAAGGGATCAACCACTTTCAGAAGACGCCGGATAGGGAGTGGTTCGAGACGGATGCGGTTCTGAGGGTGAGCCTGGGGAACTTCCTTTTCTTCACAATTCTGGCTGCTTTAATGATGGGGATTAAGAACCAGAAAGACCCACGCGATCGTCTGCACCACGGCGGGTGGATGGCTAAGATTTTCTGCTGGTGTGTTATTGTATTCCTCATGTTCTTCGTACCCAATGGGCTCGTGAGCTTCTACGGTGAGCACTTATAAGTTTATNCCACCACGGCGGGTGGATGGCTAAGATTTTCTGCTGGTGCGTTATTGTATTCCTCATGTTCTTCGTACCCAATGGGCTCGTGAGCTTCTACGGTGAGCACTTATAAGTTTATTTTGATTCAGGACATGCTAGTTTGTGATTGTTTTTTTCTCTTATATGTATGGAAGTGAAAATTCTTTTTATTTGCAGATTGTTGCACTGATCTCTCCAGTTTTGTCTGTAGCTGTAGTTTTTTTTTCCTTTTCCTTTTTTTTGAATAAATGTTTCAGTAATAAAATTACTCTCTTTTTATCTTTTCATTAGGCAATATCTACCACTGATTTGAATCACGTTGTTGACTCAATACGCTCTTTCGTGCAGAAATTTATATTAAGGCAGCCTGGGATGTTTTTTGATTTTGAATTATTTGATCAATATAGTTGTTGTAGGCTCTGTTTGGGGCTAGCTGTAGCTTTTCAATAATCTGTTAATAGACAACTAATTCAGATAAACGCTAATCACCAGCTAATCTAGATAAACTGGCTGGTTGCTTGGTTTGTGCGTTTGAAAAATAGTTAATTTGCAATTGTTTCTAAATAAGTGATTGTTCTGTCTTTGTGCAGTAGTACTATTTGCAACAGAACTGTCATAGCGATACATTTGATACTTGAGAAGAAAAAAATCAATTCAGAACAGTAGAAACAATAAGATTCTCACATAACAGTGAGTATCAAGTGTACTAAAAAAAACAATCCAGTCTCAAGACAACCACAAACTAGGCAGAAAACACCCCCCATCACAGCTCCATCACAACCCCCACATAGCCATAGGCCAGTCCCAAGACAACCACCAACCAGGAAGAAATCACCCACCATCACAGCCACAACCTACCCCCATCACAGCTCCATCACAAACCCTACATAGCCACAACCCAGTCCCAATACAACCATTAATTGGGCAGAAACCACTCCCCATCACAACTCCATAATAACCCAATGCAAAAAAAAAAAAAAAACATATCCACGAGAGACTTTTCAACATGGGTAATCCCTCACATCCTTTTCCCAAAGAATGACATTTGATCAAGCTATTAGAGCATAGTCTTTATTAACTGATTATAATAGGCAAAAAATATTATAATAGCTATGTTAATGGGCTAACATTAGATAATGCAGCATCAAGGTGACAAGTCAGCTTGCATCACCAACATCCATCCAAAGGCAACAGCAGAGAGATACACACACATAAGAATTGTTGGAGCGCATCTAGTCTAAAATGTTGCTCTTTGGTAGCACATTGAAGAGAGAGACACACATCATGCCTTTATAACTGCATTTGCCAACAAATATTATAAATTCAACATTTGAATTTTTGCTTCCATTAAACAACAAAATTAAAGTCTGAAGAACATTCAAAACCAATTGTTCTCCCCATTCTTTATCAAATATCTCATTTATCAAAGAATCAATTTGAAGAAGCACTCTCAAGCATGAAACAACCATAAACCACCAACACACACAGTTAAGTCCAACATTCAACACCCAACCAAATGCAGCAATTGAGAGAGAAAACACAGAAAAGGAGAAAGTCAAAAAATCACAAAAAAAGCCGTACCTTTGAAATTCACCACAATAAAGAGCATATTATTACCCGCATAGGATTGCAAATTTCTCATAGCAAAGGAGAAAGCCAAATAAGCGCACAGAAGCCATTCCATCAAAAATCACCACAAGATAGGCAACGATATTACTTACAGAGCACCATAACCACGGATCACAGAGAGGAGAAAGACAACAGTCAAGAGAGATGCATGAGAGAGGCGTGTGTGAGGGAGCCCTTGTTTGGTGATCGAAGCCACAGGATGAGGGCAGAGGAGAGGATCGAAGAAGCACCTAGGGCACGAGATGAGGGCAAGTGATGGGAGGGCAGAGAGGTAAGAAAATTCCTCCAAAAGCGGGTCATGGGTTGAACTCACGGCCGGCGTTTATTACAAAACAATGCAGCCTACATTTATTACAAAACTAGACTAGCGTATTGTGAAACACACCAAAGACGGAGAAAACAAACGACATGGCTGCGTTTTGAAAATGCAGACAGATCCGTAGTTTGACATGGATTTTTATGTTGATAATCATATCTTGTTTTAATTTTTTTCTTGAACAAATTCTGGTGTGATTTTTTGTTGTTTTTATTCAGTTTAAAATGGAAGTATTGGGCTTTGGGGAGTGGGAGAGTTGGTTAATATAGTTTTTTATGATGTAGGTTCAATTCTAGCGATACTAAACCTAGAATACTAATGATTCTGATGTGCAGTTGGGAATACAGGACATCAGCATCTTAATTAAGGGGCATTTACATACATACCACCAAATTCTTATGTATTTACATATCTAACTCCAAAAATTTATTTATTACATTTTTTACACTCAAATATTTTATAGCACATCAAAAATATCACAATTTTAACTTTTAAAAAGTGAACTACAGGTTTTCAAGCATAGGTAAATTGGCATATAGGTAAAATTTTAAGTTTTGGTGTTAGATATGTAAATACATAAGAATTGAGTGGTATGTATGAAATCTTTTCTTAATTAAATTTAAATCTAATTTAAATTAAACAATTGATTTATATTATGTTATCAACTATGTGATGGAATGTATTTCATTTTGACAATGGGGATAAGTATCGGGTAGGAAGGAAGAACAATAAAAGAATGATACATGTTGTTTGTGGTCTTTCAAATAGGCCCTTATGCCTTTGTAAATAATTTTGGTGCAGTTTGAAATACAGGTAAAAGATCTTGTTATCTTCATTAATTTTCTAATTGACCATTTTTATGATTCACATATATTCATATTGAAATTCTTAATTATGGGTACTTGTTTCCAATATGTAAATTGTATGAAATGAAATGCATGTAAGGTGTGCGAACTGAAAATTTTGTTGCTCTTAACATTTTAGAATATTATACACTACATTTCATATATATTAATAATGTAAATTTCGTGGGATGGGAGCGGGTGAAGAACAAGGAATTGGAGGACTTTATTTTGTTATACATTCTATGTAATTTAGTCGTATAGTTATAATTATGAGATTAGATGAACCGCTATATTTTAAACTGTCCCATCTTATCTGTCTAATTGTAGTAAAAAGTTAATTTTTGTAGTGAGTTTGTGCAAATCCTTAAATTGATGTCATATATCTTGTGAGTTATGTTTCTCATGACTTAGATGTGAAAATAGCTTTTTTGGATTGGAAATGGATAGGGTTGTAAATGAACCACTACACTTGGTTAACAACTTGAACTCGACTTGATTAATACTCAAGCAAGCTTGTTCAAATTAGTAGACAAAATAAGTTTTTATTTCTTAAAAAATTAGGTTAAATGAACCAACCTTGAATATGATCTAGTTCATTTATTTATATTTGTGAACAAGTTTATTTGTTGATTCATTTGTTATTCAACAATCTTTTAAATGTTTGATATTGTTTGGATTGGATGTAGATCATTGAATTCAACAATCATTATAGATTGCATACATATGTGAGTATAGGTGTCTAGTGATTTTGTAGATTATTGTTCGTAGACATTTTGAGCTTAAAAAATTGATTTTTGATATTCTACTTCTATAATCTTACAACAANACTTTTCAATAATATGTTAATAAACAACTAATTCAGATAAACGCTGATCAACAGCGGATCCAGATAAGTTGGCTTGTTGTTTGGTTTATGCGTTTGGAAAAAATTGATTTGCAATTGTTTCTAAATAAGTGACTGTTCTGTCTTTGTGCAGTAGTACTGTTTGCGACAGAACTATCATAGCGATACATTTGATACTTGAGAAGAAAAAAATCACTTCAGAACAGTAGAAACAATAAGATACTCACATAACAGTGAGTATCAAGTGTACTAAAAAAAAAACCCAGTCTCAAGACAACCACAAACTAGGCAGAAACCACCCCCCATCACAACCACATTTCACCCCCCATCACAGCTCCATCACAACCCCCACATAGCCATAGCCCAGTCCCAAGGCAGCCACCAACTAGGAAGAAACCACCCACCATCACAGCCACAACCCACCCCCATCACAGCTCCATCACAAACCCTACACAGCCACAATCCAGTCCCAATACAACCATCAACCGGGCAGAAACCACTCCTCATCACAGCTCCATAATAACCCAAAGCAAAAAAAAAAAAAAAAAAAAAAAAAAAA
>JXCR01139499.1:109774-159397 GCA_002079205.1 Phalaenopsis hybrid cultivar
TCCACGAGAGACTTTTCAACATGGGTAATCCCTCACATCATTTTCCCAAAGAATGACATTTGATCAAGCTACTAGAGCATAGTCTTTATTAACTGATTATAATAGGCAGAAAATATCATAATAGCTATGTTAATGGGCTAACATTAGATATTGCAGCATCAAGATGACAAGTCAGCTTGCATCACCAACATCCATCCAAAGGCAACAGTAGAGAGATACACACACACATAAGAATTGTTGGAGCGCATCTAGTCTAAAATGTTGCTCTTTGGTAGCACATTGAAGAGAGACACACATCATGCCTTTATAACTGCATTTGCCAACAAATATTATAAATTCAACCTTTGAATTTTTGCTTTCATTAAACAACAAAAGTAAAGTCTGAAGAACATTCAAAACCAATTGTTCTCCCTTCTTTATCAAACATTTCATTTATCAAAGAATCAATTTGAAGAAGCACTCTCAAGCATGAAACAACCATAAACCACCAGAACACACATTTAAGTCCAACATCCAACACCCAACCAAAGGCAGCAATTGAGAGAGAAAACACAGAAAAGGAGAAAGTCAAAAAATCACAAAAAAAGGAAAGGAGAAAGCCAAATAAGCGCACAGAAGCCATTCCATCGAAAATCACCACAAGATAGGCAATGATATTACTTACAGAGCACCATAACCACGGATCGCGGAGATGAGAAAGACAACAATCGAGAGAGATGCGTGAGAGAGGCGTGTGTGAGGGAGCCCTTGTTTGGTGATCGAAGCCACGGGATGAGTGCAGAGGAGAGGATCGAAGAAGCACCTAGGGCACGAGATGAGGGCAAGCGATGGGAGGGCGGAGGGGTAAGAAAATTCCTCCAAAAACGGGTCGTGGGGTTGAACTCACGGCCGGCGTTTATTACAAAACAATGCGGCCTACATTTATTACAAAACAAAACTAGCGTATCGTGAAACACACCAAAGACGGAGAAAACGAATGACATGGCTGCGTTTTGAAAATGCAGACAGATCTGTAGTTTGACATGGATTTTTATGTTGATAATCATATGTTGTTTTAATTTTTTTCTTGAACAAATTATGGTGTGATTTTTTGTTGTTTTTATTCAGTTTAAAATGGAAGTATTGGGCTTTGGGGAGTGAGAGAGTTGGTTAATATAGTTTTCTATGATGTAGGTTCAATTATAGCGATACTAAACCTTGAATACTAATGATTCTGATGTGCAGTTGGGAATACAGGACATCAGCATTTTAATTAAGGGGCATTTACATACATACCACCAAATTCTTATGTATTTACATATCTAACTCCAAAAATTTATTTATTACATTTTTTACACTCAAATATTTTATAGCACATAAAAAATATCACAATTTTAACTTTTAAAAAGTGAACTACAGGTTTTCAAGCAGAGGTAAATTGGCATATAGGTAAAATTTTAACTTTTGGTGTTAGATATGTAAATACATAAAAATTGAGTGGTATGTATGAAATATTTTCTTAATTAAATTCAAATCTAATTTAAATTAAACAATTGATTTATATTATGCTATTAACTATGTGATGGAATGTATTTCATTTTGACAATGGGGATAAGTATCGTGTAGGAAGGCAGAACAATAAAAGAATGATACATGTTGTTTGTGCTCTTTCAAAGAGGCCCTTATGCCTTTGTAAATAATTTTGGTGCAGTTTAAAATACAGGTAAAAGATCTTGTTATCTTCATTAATTTTCTAATTGACCATTTTTATGATTCACATATATTCATATTGAAATTCTTAATTATGGGTACTTGTTTCCAATATGTAAATTGTATGAAATGAAATGCATGTAAGGTGTGCGAACTGAAAATTTTGTTGCTCTTAACATTTTAGAATATTATACACTACATTTCATATNCGTGAATTGTGATTGTTTAAAGTTTCATTTTTGGTAAACTATACCGACCAATCTAGTGTTGCACTAGAGAAAAATAAGTTGCATCATGCCATCAGTTAGTGAAGAACTAAACAACTTATCCATGCTACTATCAAGATTGTTCTTGATTGTAATTGTGGCATTCCATTTAAGGGTGTCAAAAAGTTGACCCGACATGTCAACTCGACAAGAACTCGATTCTAAAAATTTGGGTTTGGTTGATCAAAATAATTTTTTAGTAAGGTTTGGGTTAAGAATCTTAACCCATTTAATTTTTTGGGTCATTTTGTGTTTGGAATCTTAACTCATCTAATTTTNATTCTCATGCTTTATTTTTTTCCTTTGATAAATTTATTTATTTTTCTTCTACCACAATAGTTTTGTTTCATGGAACAAACATAATTGTGATTTATTTAGATACCCCAAATTTTTTATGTATTTACATATGTTATGTCTAATTTTTTATATTTACTTCCATATCGCTTGTGTTGTGTTGTATACCCCAACGCAAGCGATATGGAAGTAAATATAATTGTGATTTCTATAGATACCACACAATTTTTATGTATTTACATATGTATGTCTAATTTTTTATATTTACTTCCATATCGCTTGTGTTGTGCTATATATCAGTTGATGTGGTATATATATAAATCAAACAGGAGAACGATCGACGAAGCAAAAAAATAAAACGAGAAAATTCACACCAAAAAATAGTAACACAGCAGAACACACAGATTTACGTGGTTCGACAAATTGCCTACGTCCACGGAGTTGCAGAGGATTTTACTACTTGAGGAATTTACACCAGTCGATTGTCTCGACTTACAAAATCTCTCACTTTGTTGCTCTTTCTTCTCTGTTTGTTCTTCTCTCTCTACACCGAGATACACCGAAGAAGATAAACTTACAAGATAAATAAACTCAATTTCTCTTCTGTCACAAGCCACTAAGAAGTCAAGGGAGAACAATGTTCTTCTTCTTTCTTCTGCCGCAAAGAAATACTGCTTGAACTTCTCTTCCACTCTCTTCCGTGAAAATCCGAAGAAGAACAAAAGAAGACTGTGACTACTATGAGCCCTGCAATACCTCTTATCACGAACAGGTAGGCGCGACGATTCGCGAAACGACAGAGGCGGGAACAGTTCCTCTGTCGCAAATGACGCCAGGCGGGAGACACATCTTTTGCGATCGGGCGCGGGAGAGGGAGAGCGGGAGGCATGAACGAGATTAATTGGGCTCCAGCTTAACAAATATTTTACTTGGTGACCGATACACATGCAACAATATCTCATTCCTCAAACTGATATCCTCCACTGGCGGTGTCGTCATTTTCTTCAAACATGAATCCTCAACCTCTGCAACTCAAAGTCTCTGTCTTCACACCAGAAGATCAACTAAAGTTGTGCACAACTTCAGTTTCTCAAGAGTAACACCCCTAGTCAACATATCAACAGAGTCAACATAGCTTTGCATCTCCAAACTATTTCTTGAATTACTCGTCTCTGTTTACAACTCCCACTGCATGGGCAATATCCTGTCTCTGCTGAAAGCCTTTTTCAACAAGTCTAGCATTGTACCTCTTACTGCCATCAAACTTAGTCTTCACCTGATACACCCACTTCTTGTGTAATGTATTTTTCCTGGTTGAAGTTCTGTCAGCTCACACTTGCTCAAGCTTTCATGTTGTAAGATTTCCTCATAGCTCTGCGGTTCTCCACCATCTGTCTGTGGAACGATAGGAATGAGTGTCTCAGACCCACTCTCTTCTTCACTTCCATCATCAACATAACTATGAACTGCCAACAAATACTGCATCCTGTACTTCTTCAGATATCACATTTGTGCTATTATTTTCCATGTTCTTGGGATTTCTGCAGTTCCTCTTTATGTGGTCAGCCTTGCCACAATTCCAGCAGGCTGTCTGCTGACTAGACTTTGATTTTGATCTCCCCCTATATGAGTTTCTGTCTTGCCATCTCCCTTTGAAATCAACATGCAATACCGAACTAGAACCTGGGATCTCTCCAGAATTTTTTCTGAGCACCTCCTCAGTCAAAATCAAATCACGAATATCATCACATCTCAGTTTAGATTTATCTGCAAAACTGCTAACTGTCATCGTTATGACTTCCCAACTATTTGACAACGATGTTAACAATATCAGCGCACGTATCTCATCATCAAAATCAATTTCAACAGACGACAACTGATTTGTGATAGTATTGAAATCATTCAAATGTCGAGCAGCAGTAACACCTTCCGCTATCTTTAAATTGAATAACTTCTTCATCAAGTACACCTTGTTATTCGTCGATGGTTTTTCATACATGCCTGATAAAACTGTCATAAGATCTGTAGTCGTCCTTTCCTTGACAACGTTGTGTGCAACGGACCTTGATAGGGTCAATCGAATAACCCCCATAACTTATCGATTCAACAAATTCCATTCAGCCCCATCCATAATTTCAGGTCTTTTCCTCAATAACGGAAGATGAAGTTTCTTCCTATAGAGATAATCCTCTATCTGCATTCTCCAATAACCAAAATTTGTGTCATCAAATTTCTCGATTCCTGAAACCTTCACTTCATCTTCAACCATCATTATTTCTCAGATCCGAACAAAACTTTGATACCAGTTGTTGTGAGATATACCAGTTGTTGTGCTATATATCTAGAAATTTAAAATAGAATATAAAATAGAAGAACGATTTTTGACGAAAGTGAAAAATAACACGAGAAAATTCACACCAGAAAACAGTAACACAACAAATCACACAAATTTTCGTGGTTCGGCAAATTGTCTATGTTCACGAAGTTGCAAAGGATTTTACTACTTGAGAAATTTACACCAGTCGATCGTCTCGACTTACAAGAGGAATCTCTCACTTTGTTGCTCTCTCTTCTTATTTCTTTGTTCTTCTCTCTCTACAACGAGATACACCGAAGAAACTCTACACCGAGATACACCGAAGAAGATAAACTTATAAGAGAAATAAACATAATTTCTCTTCTGTCACAAGTTACCCAAAAGAAGTCAAGGGAGAACAATCTTTTTTTTTTTTTTCTTTCTTCTGTCATAAGGAATTGCTGCTTGCACTTCTCTTCCACTCTCTTCCGTGGAAGTCCTTCCACTGCCCCGTGAAAATCCAAGAAGAACAAAGAAAGGTCGTGACTACTATGACTGAGAGCCCTGCGATACCTCTTATCGCGAACAGGTAGGCGCGACAATTCGTGAAACGGCAGAGGCGGGAACAGTTCCTCTGTCGTGAACGACGCCAGGCGGGAGACACGTCTTTTGCGATCGGGCTCGGGTGCGGGAGATCGGGAGGCGGGAACGAGATTAATCAGGCTCCAGCTTAACCGCTTGAATCTTTAACAACGCATCAAAAATACCAATTATATAATGTTTAAAGTAGAGCATATTATTTCATTTATATGTTTTAATGTGATTCTGCTGCTAAAATGGAAAACTAAATCTCAAAGTTTATGTTTTAGATATGAAAATACATTAAGTGTTTTGTGGTATGCATGTAAATTTCACTTAGTTTGTATTACAAAGTATTTTAGGTCTATTATATGTTATGCATTTAAGTCTTAAATGGTAAAAGAGTTTGGGAAATTTGTATAAATGCCACACTAGTCATATGTGACATCTAATTTTTATGTATTTACATATGTGACAGCTAATTTTTTATATTTACCTCCATAGCACTTGAATTTTTAACATCTCATGAAAATTACCACTAGTATTATTTTTTAAAGTAAAGTCTATTATTCCATGCATATGTTTTGGTTTTGGTGTGTTTAAGATACTAAAATATTATGCAAGTTACCAAAATTTAAGTTTTAGATATGAAAATGCATAAGTGTTATGTGATATGTATGTAAATCTCTTTTTGTTTAAATAACTAAGTACTTTGGGTCTTTTTTATGTTATGCATAAGTCTTGGATAATAAAAAGAGTTTTGGGAAATAGCATGCATACCACACAATGCATTTGTATTTTTACATATCTAGCACATAAAATTTGATATTTACATTTATAACATTTTGGTGACATAAATTTATGCATGAAAATATATACTTCACTTTCAAAAGTTAATAGTAGTGATATTTTGATGTGATATTAAAGGTTGGAGTGAATGTTTGTAAATAGGAGAGTTTAGGTGTTAGATGTGTACATACATAAGAATTGTGTTCTATGTCAGTGAATGCCCCAAAGATTTTTATACAACCAAATCCAGTATGGGAAAATTGAAAGATTTTTTAACAAAATTAAGGATAAATTAAGAGATTGAGAAATTATTATACTTGAAACTATTTATTATTCTTATTNACATCTCTCAAAAAATTAGGTTAAATGAACCAAACTTGAATATGATCTAGTTCGTTTATGTATATTTGTGAACAAGTTTATTTGTTGATTCATTTGTTATTCAGCAATCTGTTAAATGTTTGATATTGTTTGGATTGGATGTAGATCATTGAATTCAAGAATCATTATAGATTGCATACATATGTGAGTATAGGTGTCTAGTGATTTTGTCGATTATTGTTCGTAGACATTTTGAGCTTAAAAAATTGATTTTTGATATTCTACTTCTATNCGCTATATACCCCAACACAAGCGATATGAAAGTAAATATAATTGTGATTTATATAGATACCACACAATTTTTATGTATTTACATATGTAATGTCTAATTTTTTATATTTACTTCCATATCGCTTGTGTTGTGTTATATACCAGTTGATGTGGTATATATATAAATCAAACAGGACAACGATCGACGCAGCAAAAAAATAGAACGAGAAAATTCTTACCAAAAAATAGTAACACAACATAACACACAAATTTACATGGTTCGATAAATTGCCTACGTCCACGGAATTGCACATGATTTTAATACTTAAGAAATTTACACCAGTCGATCGTCTCGACTTACAAGAGGAATCTCTCACTTTGTTGATATCTCTTCTCTTTATTCTTCTCTCTCTACACCGAGATACACCGAAGAAGATAAATTTACAAGATAAATAAACTCAATTTCTCTTCTGCCACAAGCCACTAAGAAGTCAAGAAAGAACAATCTTCTTCTTCTTTCTTCTGCCGCAAGGAACTACTGCTTACGCTTCTCTTCCACTCTCTTCCGTGGAAGTCCTTCCACTGTCCTGTGAAAATCTGAAGAAGAACAAAGAAAGACCGTGACTACTATGAGAAAATCTACACCAAATACCTCTTATCGCGAACAGGTAGGCGCGACGATTCGCGAAACGACAGAGGCGGGAACAATTCCTCTATCGCAAATGACGCAAGGCGGGAGACGCATCTTTTGCGATTGGGCACGGGTGCGGGAAGCGGAAGCGGGAGAGTGGGAGGCGGGAACGAGATTAATCGAGCTCCAGATTAACAAATTTTTTACTTGGAGACCGATACACATGCAACAATGTCTCATTCCTCAAACTGATATCTTCCACTGGCGGTGTCGCCCTTTTTTTCAAACATGAATCCTCCACCTCTGCAACCCAAAACTTTTTTCACACCAGAAGACTAACTAAAGCTGTGCACAACTTCAGTTTCTCAAGAGTAACACCCGCAGTCAACATATTAGCAGAGTCAACATAACTTTGCACATTCAAGCTATTTCTTGAATTACTTGTCTCTGTTTACAACTCTCACTGCATGGGCAATATCCTGTTTCTGCTGAAAGCTTTTTTCAACAAGTCTAGCCTTATACCTCTTACTGTCATCATACTTAATCTTCACCTGGTACACCTACTTGTTGTATAATGCCTTTTTTCTTGGTGGAAGTTCTACTAGCTCATACTTTTTCGAACTTTAATCTTGCAATATTTTCTCATAGCTCTGCAGTTCTCCACCATTTGTCTGTGGAACAATAGGAATGAGTGCCCCATACCCACTCTCCTCTTCACTTCCATTATCAATAGTACTATGAACTGCCAACAAATAGTGCATCTTGTACTTCTTCAGATACCACATTTGCGCTATCATTCTCCATATTCTTGGGATTCCTGCAGTTCCTCTTTATGTGGTCAGCCTTGCCACAATTCCAGCAGATTGTCTGCTGACTAGACTTTGATTTTAATCTCCATTTATTTGAGTTTTTGTCCTACCATCTCCCTCTGAAATCAACATTCAGTACCAAACTTAAACTTGAGATCTTGCCAGAATTTTTTCTGCGCACCTCCTCAGCCAAAATCAAATCACGAATATCATCACATTTCAATTTAAATTTACCTGCAGAACTACTAACTGTCATCATCATGGCTTTTCAACTAATTGACAACGATGTCAACAATATCAGCACATGTATCTCATTATCAAAATCAATTTCAACAGACGACAATTGATTTGTGATAGTATTGAAATCATTCAGGTGTCGAGCAGCAGAAACATCTTCTGCTATCTTCAAATTGAATAACTTCTTCATCAAGTACACCTTGTTATTCGCTGATGGATTTTCATACATACCTGATAAGACTGCCATAAGATCTGTAGTCGTCCATTCCTTGGCGACGTTGTGTGCAACGGACCTCAATAGGGTCAATCGAATAAACCCCAGAACTTGTCGATTAAACAAATTTCATTCAGCCTCATCCATCATTTTAGGTCTTTTCCCCAATAATGGAAGATGAAGTTTCTTCCTATAGAGGTAGTCCTCTATATGCGTTCTTCAATAACCAAAATCTGTGCTATCAAACTTTTCGATCACTGAAACCTTCACTTCATCTTCAACCATCATTCTTTCTCAGATCTGAACAAAGCTCTGATACCAGCTGTTGTGAGATATACCAGTTGTTGTGGTATATATATAGAAATTTAAAATAAAATATAAAATAAAAGAACGATTTTTTACGAAAGTGAAAATAGCACGAGAAAATTCACACTAGAAGACAGTAACACAACGGAACACATAGATTTACTTGGTTTGGCAAATTGCCTACGTCCACAGAGTTGCAAAGGATTTTACTACTTGAGAAATTTACACCAGTCGATCATCTCGATTTATAAGAGGAATCTCTCACTTTGTTGCTTTCTCTTCTTCTCTCTTTGTTCTTCTATCTCTACACCGAGATACACCGAAGAAGATAAACTTACAAGAGAAATAAACCCAATTTCTCTTCTCACAAGTCACCAAGAAGAAGTCAAGGGAGAACAATCTTTTTTTTTCTTCCTTCTGTCGTAAGAAACTACTGCTTGCACTTCTCTTCCACTCTCTTCCGTGGAAGTCCTTCCACTGCCCTGTGAAAATCCGAGAAGAACAAAGAAAGGTCGTGACTACTATGAATGAGAGCCCTGCGATACATCTTATCGCGAACAGGTAGGCACGACGATTTGCGAAACGGTAGAGGGGGGAACAGTTCCTCTGTCGCGAACGACACCAGGCGGGAGACACATCTTTTGCAATCGGGCTCGGGAGCGGGAGATCGGGAGGCGGGAACGAGATTAATCGGGCTCCAGCTTAACAACTTGAATCTTTAACAACGCATCAAAAATACCAATTATATAATGTTTAAAGTAGAGCATATTATTTCATTCATACGTTTTAATGTGATTGTACTGCTTAAATGGGAAACTAAATCTCAAAGTTTATGTTTTAGATATGAAAATACATTAAGTGTTTTGTGGTATGCATGTAAATCTCACTTACTTTGTATTACAAAGTATTTTGGGTCTTTTATATGTTATGCATTTAAGTCTTAAATGGTAAAAGAGTTTGGGAAATTTGTATAAATGCAACACTAGTCATATGTGACATCTAATTTTTATGTATTTACATATGTGACAGCTAATTTTTTATATTTACCTCCATAGCACTTGGATCTTTAACATCTCATGAAAATTATCACTAGTATTATTTTTTAAAGTAAAGTCTATTATTCCATGCATATGTTTGGTTTTGGTGTGTTTAAGATACTAAAATTTTATGCAAGTTATCAAAATTTAAGTTTTAGATATGAAAATGCGCAAGTGTTATGTGATATGTATGTAAATCTCTTTTTTTTAAATAACAAAGTATTTTGGGTCTTTTTTATGTTATGCATAAGTCTTGGATAATAAAAGAGTTTTGGGAAATAGCATGCATACCTTACAATGCATTTGTATTTTTACATATCTAGAACATAAAATTTGATATTTACATTTATAACACTTTGGTGACATAAACTTATGCATGAAGATATATACTTCACTTTCAAAAGTTAATAGTAGTGATATTTTGATGTGATATTAAAGGTTGGAGTGAATGTTTGTAAATAGGAGAGTTTAGGTGTTAGATATGTACATACATAAGAATTGTGTTCTATGTCCAAAGATTTTTATACAACCAAATCCAGTGTGGGAAAATTGAAAGATTTTTAACAAAATTAAGGATAAATTAAGAGATTGAGAAATTATTATACTTGAAACTATTTATTATTCTTATTTTTGCAGGTTAACGGTAGCCTACTTCCTGCTTCAGTAATCTCGCTTTACTGCACCTACCTTTGCTACAACGGACTCTCTAGTGAGCCACGGGATTATGAGTGTAATAATCTTCACAATCACTCAAAAGCTGTCTCTACAGGAAGCCTTGCCATTGGCTTGCTCACCACCGTCCTCTCCGTCGTGTACTCTGCCGTTCGTGCCGGTTCTTCTACCACTCTCCTATCTCCACCGGCTTCTCCTCGTGCCGGTGAGACTGACTAATTTGATTTTTTCATGGGGCATTTACATACATAGCACCCAATTCATATATGTTTACATATCTAATAACTAAACTTTACCTTTTATATTTATACCATCCAAATCATTCACATCACATAAAAATACCAGAATTTTAACATTGAAAAAGTTAAATACATCTTTTCATGCGGAAGGTGACATGTTTGTAAATATTAAAGTTTAGGTGATAGAAATGTAAATACATTAGAATTGAGTGTATGCATGTAAATCTTTCTTTTATCAATTTTTTCCTAAAGCAACAACAATCGCTAAACATTTTCTAATCTCTCTTCATTTATAGGTTCTGATAAGCCGCTACTCTCCTTCGACAAGATAGAGGAACAGGATGGGAAGAAAGAAGAGTCGGTTCCGGTCTCGTACTCGTATTCATTTTTCCATCTAATCTTCTCTTTGGCGAGCATGTACTCTGCAATGCTCCTCACCGGTTGGTCGAGTTCCGTCGGCGAGACCGGGAAGCTGATCGATGTCGGATGGCCATCGGTGTGGGTGAGGATCGTGACAGGTTGGGCTACAGCTGCACTCTTCATCTGGTCGCTCGTCGCTCCCATTCTCTTTCCAGATAGGGAGTTCTGATGGTTTCAACCTCATCACATCTCATCTCATCTCATCAAAACATTAATAATCTGATTGACAAACTGTATTTACTTTATGGAGAATTTGTGAGGAGTTTGCTTGAAATCTGAACTGAAGTTTTTTTTTGTTTGTTTGTTTGATGTTTGGTGCTGCTAATGAGTGAATGCTATGAGCTTCCCTTGATGGCTTTGTTATTTGAAATGAATATTTTCTCTGCTAAAAATCATCTTGATGCTTTTATGGGCTTCTATGGGACTTATAAAGTAGTTGCTTTTTTCAAGTTATTTGATCTTGAGTTGCCTCATTTCTCTCATATAAGTCTTATTATATTGCCCAAATGTTAATAGTTTTTATATAATTTATAGTTCTAAGATGAAATAAATGCATGTTTTATTATTTTTATTAAGAGATGCACAAATTTTATGTATTTACATATATAACATCTAAATTTTAGATTTTTGCATACAAACCTTTTTTTATTTTTTTGATGGTTAAAATAGTGGTATTTTTGATGTTATATGAAAGATTTGGGTATTTTTTAAATATAATGAGGAAAAGATGGGAGTTGGATATGGAAATACATATAAATTAGGTGGCTTTTTATTATTATTATTATATTCATTGGCACTTTTAAGATATGTTTTAATATTATATGTAATATTTTAAGGGGAGCTTACTAAGTACAATAAAGTGGTGAAACCATGAACTCATATGTGATGAACTCAATTTTGATTATTTTTTGGAGCATTTACCCATAGATCACAATTTTTTTTCTATTTATATATCAAACATCTAAATTTATATTTTTACATTTATAGTACTAGATCATTTAATTTCACATCAAAATATCATAATTATTAATCTTTTAAAAGGAAGATATATCTTTTTATATATATATGTTTTATGACACCAAAATATTATAGTGTAAGTACTAAAATTTCGATCTTAGATATGTTAATACATAAGAATTGTGTGGTATGTACATAAAATTTTCATTAATTTAATAATTTATTTGAGCTCAACACAAAATAAATGCTTAGCCAATTACATAATGTGCAAATGATGATGCTCTAGAATGAGGATTTATATCATATTTTTCTTTAACTATAAAAGATGTTGATTTGTTTTAGACCACTAGAGTTTCAAGATCTCAAAAAAGAAAATAGAAGAAGGGAACACTCTAAATTGAATAAAATTAAATAGTATTTCTATATATTTTTATATGCTATGCTGAAATGACATTTGAAGCAATAATAGAATTTGATTTGCAAAAATACTCCTGAAATAATAATTAAAGACGCTTCAATTTTAATATTACAATTTTAGTTGTGTTAGCAAACTAATATTAGAGTTAGTCTAAAAAATGATTTATTTTTCGTTAAAAAATAATATCCCTCTTGAACTCAAATTTGTCTTAAAGTCACATACGAGGAATGGAATATACACACAAGAAGACAACTCCATTAGAAGTTCTATTATAAAAATAATCTCTCTATTGAGATCACACACGAGGAATAGAACATACACACAATAAGAGAAGAGCAAGAGAGTTGATGAAAAAGAGAATTTGTAAATTTCTATTAAGATTCCTTGGTAAATTCAAAAAAGGAATGCCCCTCATGTTGCACACAACCTCCTATTTATCGTAGCCAACCCTACATTTTTTTGGGGGAAACATTACACTATTTCAAATAAACAGAATTCATTCCAGGGGGATTCCCTAATGTGGTCATATACAATTATTACTTCCTCTAAATTATGGAAGACTCGCATTCCTCAGAGGACGCCTACAGTTATCCTCTTCCAAATTTGCTTTAACCGGTTGAACCTATCTTTGAATTCAAAAGACACGAGATTTAGTTTCATTTGCTTGTATCGGGAGCCTATGTTTGATTGACTAATTCTTTGGGGTGCTTTAACTTGCCAGTTGGTATTGTTCCGGAAATCTGAGATGACCATCTTCTTCCGTGTCCCATGGCCACTTTTCCCCTGCCCTAATTGGTTCGATCATACCTTAATGGGGCTACTTTTTGATGTACTTGTTTGGTTCCCCGATTCTCTTGCTTCTTCGATTTAGAACTGTGAAAACAATGAGAAAATAAGAATTCTTTAGACTGACATTTACATTTTATTGTGGTTTGCAATTTGGTAAGAGATTTCGAAGCACAAAGATCAGTACTTCCCATTATAAATAGTTGTACACACTGGCCTCTTTCCGATATCCAAAACTCTTTATTTTGTCATGTGCATTTCATGCAACTTTTGGACTGACTGCAAAGGAGGTTGTTTTAGTTAGATTCATTGAAAGATGGAGATTGGAGGCTTAAAACTTCTTGAGGTGGGCGTCGTTCTTGGTCTTCCTCTGCCTGGACCCATCTTGGAAAGTTCACAGCTGAAAGGGGGTCAACCAATGCCAACCATCTTCCAAGTGCTTTTGAATTCAAAGGATGAGAAAGAAACCATGGAAGCGACTAGTTTCACCAGCACTATCCCGAAAAGCGAGCCTTCAACGATCTTTAACGATCTACGGACACCAATACAATAATTTTTTGCTTGCAAGTCAAACCTTTCAGCGAGTGTGATGGAACTACAAGCTTGCAAAAAAATAAAGAGGAACTTTACTCTTTTGCCAAAAAACTTGAGTTTGGTGGTTGGGGTTGGAGCAAGTGGAAACCAACACGCCGGGTCTTCAGAACAAGCTTATGGACTTGGATGAGGATGTTGTGGAGCTGAAAGAGCATGTTGCTACTCTTGAATAAAAAAAAATAGAGATCAATTCAGGAGATCTTCTTGGGATACATCAAGATCTTGCTGAAGTGAAAGCTAAGTTGCTTTTTCTTCAGCAGCGACTGGAGCCCCCTGCCTCTAAACCATTCTTTTTGGCAGGAGATTCATTCTGAGGGGCTCCTCCATGTCAACTATGTTTCTATAGATGACATTAGAGTCAACTACCTTGACCTTTATTATGATTGATTGTGTATAAATTTAAGGCGTTAAGGTTGCCCCAATGTTTTTGGAGGAAGCTCCTTTTGTAATACTGATTTTTTTATGTAAAAATTTCAACTTTAGGTTTTGCAACATTTTTATTTTAATGTCAGCCATGTTGAAATGATTGATGATAATTTTTTTTTTGGTTGTGATAAATCCACTAGTGTTGTCTTTCATGTTTTGGGAAGAGGTGATCAACAAGAATGCCACTAGTGTTATCTTTCAA
Source organism: Phalaenopsis hybrid cultivar (assembly GCA_002079205.1). Classification (NCBI taxonomy): domain Eukaryota; kingdom Viridiplantae; phylum Streptophyta; class Magnoliopsida; order Asparagales; family Orchidaceae; genus Phalaenopsis; species Phalaenopsis hybrid cultivar. Next base: position 124,227 of record JXCR01139499.1, read on the forward strand.
GTTTTAGGAAGAGTTGATCTAGCATGAATGAGATAATTAATTTGAGCTATAATTACTTCTGGACCAATCATAATTGTTGAAATGTAAAAGCTTTAAATACTTCATTAATATCCAAGCCTTGTGCTCTATAAATAACTTTACAAGACCTCCCTCAAATCTTTACATTTTTCCTTGATTCCCTACTTTTGCCTATTTGACACATTCTATAGGCAGTTGCTTAAAATAATAATGAGATAAAATACTGTGAGACCTCCAAGGCTCCTCTTTGGTAGTCCTTGGTGTTATAAATGTGTTTGTTCAAGTTGATACATTGTCCATACACCAGGGATCTCACATCCCTCTTAGGGAATTGTCCTGGGAACTCAGTGGACTAAACCATGTTGCTGCTCTATGTGTGTGTGTTTGCGGGAGTGGGGGTTCGGGGGACTTGGAGTGAGGATCCCCCAAATTCAAATGCATTCAATCGACTAAAGGTGCCAAGTATGGAATGACGCTATGTCTTGCTTAAGTCATCTTATTTAATGGGCATGGTTTCTTATACTTCTCACCACCTCAGGTTACTACCCAGTTAATTCAACTTTCTTGAATTCAAATGAATAATTTCAGGTAGTGGGGAGTGGGAGAGCAAGGGATTTACATCCCCTAGTTATGAAGCCGGGGGGCGACCAAGAAGGCACCGAGGCCCTTCCTGCTATTGATGTGCAAGATGACCAACCCGCGATTGTCCCCAAAGTGACATGTTTTTTGAGCGTTAGTCTTCATAAGCATGCAGATAGTGCAACATCAACCAAGATGCTCGATTGTATGGCCTGATTGGCAAGTATGGAATGAGAAACTGGACTTTAGAAGCAATCAAAGGCCCTTTTACAACGTGAGCATATGAAGCTAAAAGAAAACTGCTTGGTCCTCCAAGCATAAGTAGACTCGAGGTATTTAAGCTAGTTTAGGTCTGACAGAGAGTTTGTTTTAAGAAGACTTACCTGCCTTGGTTGTTTCCCGACTGAGGTCATGTTTGACTCTTGCCTAATGTTTTTCCTTCAATCTGACTAATGTAATGTTTGTTAATAATTATAAAAAACTTGTTTTAACTGTGGCATTATGATGTTTTGATTTTTGTGCCCCTTCTCACAATGTGATGCTTGTTATAATACTTAGGTTTTGGTTATTTGTATTTTCTATTTCTACCTTTGTAAGTTTTTGGCATCTTTCGCCTTTCTGTCCCTCTATAAAAATAGATGTTTTGATCATGAGGATTTTACTCTATCATTTTGGTTTGTCGTTTCCTTCTACTTCCAGCTACCCATGGATTCTTTTGCTCACTCTTCCTCCTATCCCATTATTGGTGCATCGTCCAATTGTCCAAGAGTTTGTGCCTCTTTTGAGGGACCCCCTTTCTGTGTTGCTTCCTGCTGACCCCCTCCGATTCAACAAAACCCATTAAGCTCCTCTTAAAGAAACTTCTTGTGCTATCAATAATGGATGTTGTGCAGGCAGATCAACACTATTTTACTGAATCTAATACGAAGGGTAGTGTCAGGGCCTCTTCTAATGTTTAATCAGTTGCCTTGTACAAAAGAATATTTTTTGTTAGTAATGGAATGAAATGGTTGTTTTGTGTTCATTCATTCAGTTTTTGGGTAGCATCTATTTATCATATTAATTTTATTTATTTATTTCATTAAGTAATTGGGTTTTCTTTGTGGTTAATTAATTTTCTCTTTGGATCGTACAACTGATTAATCATGTTTGGGCCCGTTTCAAGCGTTATGCTAACCGTACTATTTTACTCTCTGTTAAGTCTTAGCCTTGGATAGACCATGCTTTTTGTCAGCCTTGTTAAGATAAACTTGTCACTGTCTTCATGGAGGTAACTATCAAGGCTTGTTATTGGCAATTCAGGCTCCACTCACCACATATCTTGTCGCGAGTGAGGGGGTAATTCAGTGTTTGAGCTTGGCATGTGTTCTAAGCTTTGATTAAAGGGGTTCTATGCTGCCTACACATCGTAGGATGAAAAAATGTTGAGCAAATGACAAGTTATAACACCCTATTTTAGATCTCTTATACCTCTTGTACCACAGTTAGCAAGGGTTGTCCCCTGAATTTGAGTGGTTCACCTCTCTAGCTACGTTCTCTGAGTTTAGGTGTGTCAGTCGGGTTTTCCTTAAGGATAGGCACTCTTTCTTTATTATTATTATTATTATTTTGTGGGGTGGACCATTTTCGGATTTGTTCAAGACTAAGGAGTTCTTTTGGTACCTAAAATGAGTATTAGATAGTTGTAACAATAGTTATATTAGGCAGGAGATTATCAATTTTGTTGCGTAATAGAAAAAAAAGGACTTTTGATTCTAAAGTCATGATTAACATCTATGTTACAAATCTTAACATTCAAAAGGGAGAAGTTTTACAAAAGATTTTCATTGATAAAAAAACTATCAAATTGTTTCCACTCTAAATGTGGGGCACTTCCTTGCCAGTCAAGGTCTGTATTTTGTACACTCCTTCTGCTACCAGCTTGCAGACGATGAGAGGGTCGATCCACGTCTGATCGAGCTTTTCCATCACATGGCCACAGACTACCAATTTAGCTTTCTTCAACACTAGGTTGACTGCATTGAATGATTTCTTCTTGACAGGTAACTCATAGTACCGTGTTGTCCTCCTCTTGACTTCCTCTCGCTTGAGGGTTGAAAAAGTGTATTTTACTTCAAATATATCCATTGAAAGCTCCATACCTTCACCATTCCTGATCTATTATTCATCTGTATTGTGTTTTTTTAAAAATTCAAGGTGGTTGTCACTCTTTGTCTATGCAGGTTATACTCTACTGGAATCACCACTTCAATTCCATGTGAGAGCAAAAAGGGGGTTTCTCCAGTTGCAGTTATGGGGGTAGTTCTCAGTGCCCATAGAATAGAGAGGAGGTTGTCGGCCCACTTTTCTTCCATTCCTTCAACTTTTTTCTTAGGAGTTTATGTATCAGTTTACTGGGGGCTTCTACATGCTCGCTTAGAGGTGAACTTCAAAATTTTCTCTTGGATTAGGTAGAATTATTTTACCTCTTGATCATTGAAATGTGTCTCATTGTCTGTTATCATTACCATCAAAAGCCAATAACAACGAATTTTGTTCGACCAGATGAAATTTCAAAAAGGCCCCAGTGGTGATGAGGGTGAGAGTCCTTGCTTCAATCCATTTTGAAAAATAGTTAATCACTACTTTTATGAAATTCTTCTGACCTTAAGAGAAGGAAAATGCTTCATTAATTCGAGTCCCCAAATTGCAAAGAGTCAAGGGCTCATGATCAGTTATAACTAGTGGCATGACCGGAGTTGCATATGAGTTAACTTCTGGCATTGTTCACATTTCCTCAAGAAATATTTTACATCCTTTCCGAGAGTTTGCCAGAAGTACCCGTGACATAGTATTTAGTTTTCTAGCATTTGCTCGTTAGAGTGTCTACAACTCTCCTGAGTGTATTTCTCTTAGGGCATTAGTTCTCTCATTTCTCACAAGCGTCATAGGTACAAGGAGGTCACCAGTTAGAGAAAGTGCTCTCTGTATAGAAGGTGATAACATGTGGCCTTGATCCTAAAGTGCATATGATCTTTGATTTTGGGGAGAATTCCCAAACTTTGAGGAAGTTTAATTATTGGTCCACCCAACTAGTTGCTCTTTCCATACTTAGATTTTTTTTTAACTTCCATGACTTCCTCTTCTTTTATCGCGGGGTGCTGGAGTCTCGAGGACGATGTAACAACAAGGTTGCTATGGCTTGATCGCAGACATGTTGTCTACGATCTAGTTGTCTTCTCAAGCGATGTGTTTGATTCTAAAATATCCTACATTTTCTATCTTTGTCTTGTCCTTTATGAGATACCTTATCATTGTCTCTATTTTTGCCTTGAATTGTTCTTTCATCTAGTTGTCTACTATCATCCCCAAGTTAAGTTTTGTTGTCGTTATCTCAAAAGAACCAGGTCTGTAGAGCAAAACCGTCATGGGTGTTGCCACCCAAACAATCATCTATGTGGACTTTATGGTTCGAGGGCTTGGAGTGAGGATCCCACGATTTTAAATGTATTCAATTGACTAAAGGTGCTAGGCATGAAATGAGGCTATGTCTTTTGTAAGTTTTCTTATTTAAGGGGCATGGTTTCTTATACTTCTCACCATCTCAGGTTACTACCAAGTGGATTCAACTTTCTTGAATCTAATTGAGCTTCCGAGCATACTTTCATGTGATGGGGAGCGGGGGACCAAGAGATTTGCATCCCCTAGGTATGAACCGAGGGCGACTAAGCAGGCTCCGAGGCCCTCCCTATTATTGATGTGGAAGATGACCAACCCACGACTGTCCCCAATGTGACTTATTTTCTATTGTCAGTCTTCATGAGCATGTGAATAGTGCAACTTCAACAAAGATGGTCGACTGTATGACCTGTTTGGCGAGTCTAGAATGAGAAGTTGAAATCTAGAAGCTATCAAAGGTCCTTTTACAACGTGAGCATATGAAGCAAAAAGAAAAGTGCTTGATCCCCCAAGCATAAGTAGACTCGAGTTACTTAAGCCAGTTTAGGTCCAACAGGGAGTTTCTTTTTAAGAAGACTTACCCATCTTGGTTGTCTCCCGACTGAGGCCATGTCTGATTCTTGCATAGTGTTTTCCCTTCAATCTAACTAATGTAATGTTTCTTAAAAATTATAAAACGTTTTTTAAAGTGAGGATTTATGATGTTTTGATCTTTGTGCCCCTTCTCACAATGTGATGCTTGTTATATTAATTAGGTTTTGATTATTTTTATTCCCTTATAAGTTTTTGGCATCTTTTGTCTTTCCATCCCTCTANACATCTTTTGTCTTTCCAATCCTCTATAAAAATAAATGTTTTGATCATGAGTATTTTACTCTATTATTTTGGTTTGTCATTTCCTTCTACTTCCAGCTACCCACAGATTCTTTTGCTCACTCTTCCTCCTCCTATCTCATTGTTGGTGCATTGTCCAACCATCCAAAAAGTTTGTGCCTTATCTGACAGACCCCCTTTCTGTGTTGCTTCCTGTCGACTCCCTCCGATCCAACATAGCCCATTAAGTTCCACACAAAGAGACTTCTCGTGTTGTCAAGAATGGATGTTGTGCTGGTAAAGAAGCACTATTTTACTGAATTTGATACGAAGGGTAGTGTCAGAGCCTCTTCTAATGAATAATCGGTTGCCTTGCACAAAAGAATATTTTTATTAGTAATGGAATGAAATGGTTGTTTTTTATGTGTTCATTCATTCAGTTTTTGGTAGCATCTATTTATCATATTAATTTTATTTATATATTTGATCGTGTAAGTCCTTGTGGTCCATTAATTTTCTCTTTGGATTGAGCAACCAGTTAATTGTGTTTGGCACCCATTTCGAGCTTTATGCTAACCGTAATCTTTTACTCTCTAAAGTCTTTGCCTTAGACAGACCGTGCATTTTGTCGGCCTTGTTAAGAGAATCTTATCACTGTCTTCATGGAGGTAATTATCAAGGCTTGTTACTTTGGCAATTCGAGCTCCACTTACCACATATCTTCTCACGAGTGAGGGGGTAATTCAATGTCAGAGCTTGACGTGTTTCGGGCTTGAGTAGATGTCACCTAAGCATCATAAAATGAAAAAATGCAAGCAAATGACAAGTTATAACACCATTTTTTGGTTCTGTTATGTCTCTCATACCACTGTTAGCAGGGGTTGTCCCCTAAATTTAAGTGGTTGGCCTCTCTAGCAAAGTTCTCTTAGTTTAGATGTGTCAGTCAGGTTTTCCTTAAGGATAGACCACTCTTTCTTTTGTTAATATTTTTTTTTGTGTGTGGGAACTTTTCAGATTTGTTCAAGACTAGGGAGTTCTTTGGGTACCTGAAATGAATATTAGATTGTTGTAACAATAGTTATACTATCGATAGGAGATTATCAATTTTTTTGTGCAATAGAAAAAAGTGGCCTTTAGATTCTAAATTCGTGATTAATGTCTATTTGTATTGCAAATCTTAACAGTCAAAAGAGAACAATTTTACCAAAGATTTTCATTGATAAAAAACTATCAAATTGTCTTCGCTCTAAGTGTGGGGCAATTGTGTCTGTCGAGGTCTATATCTTGTACACTCCTTGTGCTACATGCTTCCAGACGATGAGAGGCTCGATCAACGTTTGATCAAGCTTTCCCATTGCATGGTCGCAAGATACCAAACTAGCTTTCTTCAGCAATAGGTTGACTGCTTTGAATGATTTCTTCTTGACAGGTAAGTCACATTACTGTGTTGTCCTCCTCTTGACTTCTTCCCTCCTAAGGGTTGACAAAGTTTATTTTTCTTCCAATATATCCATCAGAAGTTCCATACCTTCACCATTCTTGATCTGTCATTCATCCGTATTGTGTTTTTTGAAAGTCAAGATGGTTTTCAATCTTTGGCTACGCAGGTTATACTCTACCGGAAGCACCATTTCAACTCCATTTGAGAGCAAAAAGGTGGTTTATCTGATTGCAGTTGTGGGGGTAGTTCGCAGTGTCCATATAATAGAGAGGAAGATGTTAGCCCACTTTTCTTTCACACCTTCAACCTTCCTTCTTGGGAGTCTAAGTATCAATTTACTTGGGGCTTCTACTTGTCCTTTTGTGGGTGAAGTTAAGTTTATCTCTTGGCTTTGATAGAAATAATTTACCTCCTGATCATCCAATGTGTCTCATTGTCTATTATCACTACCATCAAAAGCCCATAGCGACAGATTTTGTTCGTCCAGGCGAAATTTCAGAAGACCCCATTGGTGATTAGGGTGAGAGCCCTTGCTTCAATCCATTTTGAAAAGCAGTCAATCACTACTTTTATGAACTTTTGCTGACATTAAGAGTAGGAAAATGCTCCATTAAGTCAAGTCCCCAAATTGCAAATAGTTAGGGGCTCATGATCGGTTATAACTAGTGGGATGGCCGGAGTTGCGTATGAGTTAACTTCTGGATTTGTTCACATTTCCTTAAGAAATATTTTGCATCTTTTCCAAGGGTTTTCCAGAAGTACCCTTGACATAGTATTTAGTTTTCTACCGTTCGCTCGTCAGTGTCTAAAACTCTCATGAGTGTATTTCTTTCTGGGCATCAATTGTCTCATCTTCTCACAAGCATCATAGGTACAAGCAGGTCACTAGTCAGTTAAAGTGCTCTCTGTATAGGAGGTGATAATGTGTTTGCTTGATCTTAAAGCACATATGAACTTTGATGTTGGGGGAATTCCCCAACTTTGAGGAAGTCTAATTATTGGTCCACCCAATTAGTTTCTCTTTCCATACTTTAATTTTTTTTACTTCCATGGCTTCTGCTTTTTCTATCATGGGGCGTTGGAGTCTTGAGGATGATGTACCAACAACATTGCTACACCTTGATCGTAGACATGTTGTCCATGATCAATTTGTCTTCTTAAGCGATGTGTTTGATTCTAAAATACCCTAATTTTTTTTATTTTTGTCTTGTCTTTTATGAGATTCCTTATCATTGTCTCTATTTTTTGCCCCGAATTGTTCGTTCACCTGGTTGACTACCAGTTTTAAATAGGATCCTATAATGAGATGTCACAATCGGATCCCATAGGTAAAATGTATCCCATAGATAAGGGCTTCATACTTGACCTGATTGTTAGTCCCTTCAATCTCTATCTCAACAAAGTGGTAGATGACATGTTCAAATAGACCCATCAATGCAAGTCCTAGGCCCGACCCTTGCTAATTTGATTCACCCTTAGTTTACATGATCCACAATGGTTAAAGTGTGGATGCCTTACATTCACTGTCATTTGATTATGGAAAATTGATAAAAAAGCTAAGTATTATTTGTTCTTTAATCACTATTAGGGTGATATATAATAAGTTGAAACCACTGAGTTCTACTGCACACTTGTAGATTCGACCAGTGTGCTTTGGTTTTTCCAATACTGACTTGAGTGGATGATCTGAGATCACCCACACTTTATGAATATGTAAATATGGATGTAGCTTTTGGAATAAAACAACCAAGGAAAAGGTTAGCTTTTCCATAATTTGAAATCTAAATTATTCTTCTCTCAGAATGTGACTGACATAATAGATAGTGGATTTGTTCTCCCATTCTTCTCACACTAAGCGTATGTTAATTGCCTCGGAGCCTACGTCAAGATAAATTGCAAGTTCATTGCTTGGCTTTAGATTTTTGAGTAGAGGTGGTGTAGTTAAAGATCCTTTCAGCCCCTCAAAGGCTTGCTCACAATCATTTGTCCATTAAAATTTTTTATAATTCTATAGTATTTGGAAGAAAGTCACACACTTGCACCAAACATAGAGATGAAACAACTTAGCCCTGCAGTTCTTCCTTGTTTTTTGTTCTTTTTAACTCAGAGTAGCCAGTAATACCCAAGAATACTCTCAAATAATTAAAAGTCTTATTGACACTTTATGATAACTTGTGAAATGGGTAGAAAAAAGGTAAATGGTTACCTCAAGCTGGTTATCCCAACACACAAAAGTCATATTGGGTCATAAGGGTAGAGGGTGACTCACCGTATTCCAAATGGGCAGCGGCCTATCAGCAAACGGGGCTAGTGAGACAACCTTAACAATAATCCAAAAGGATTGAAAGGGCTCAACTGAGGTTATCAATAAAAGAGGAGGAAGATAACTTAAGCAGGTAGAGATAGTTGGGTCGGGATACAATGGATCCTTCATCCCAAGCTATTAGGACTATAAGTCTACTTGGTCATGGAGGAGTTAACCCAACCTGACTAGAGATCCATTATTAATGATCAATGAATTGCATCATCTAATGAGACCTCAGTAGCCCTAAAGTCAAATAAAAGAAACTCCTAAGCCTTATGACCCTCTACAGGATGACTACACTGAAGTGGACTTACTCCTGACATGCAAAGTGGCAAGTATGCCTTTGAAATGAGAAAGAATGAATGTTTTGCTATAAAGTCAAACAGTTCCAAAAAGGATAACCACTTAAGTTAAAAAAAAAAATTATGCTTGGCTAATCAAAATGGTGAAGTATCAGGACTCCTCCTTGGGACATGCAATATGATGCAGTTATCTATCAAGTCCTAATGTGAAGGCCATATTAGTTATGACTGTGGATCTGGTTATACATGCAACCCATTTTAAATCTTATCCTAAAGTCATGTAGAAAAATAAAGTGCTATTTTTAAAAGTTTTAGTATTTTGATCCTAAATTTTGATTTATCTTAATCTTTAATTATAAAGATTTTTTATAGAAAAGGAATATTTTGGGTCCTTAATGAGCCTATATTTCATTTTTGATGAACCCAGATAAATGCACAAGTAAAGAAAAAAGATAGCAAGCTGCAAAAAGATAAAAAAAAGCCAGTTTAAAACAATAAGAAAGGCTCAAATGTCGTTGAGTCAGCAAGATATCACAGAAAAGCTAAAAATGGGTTCATGCTCCACATATGCATGTCTGATCCTTATTTCTATACAATAATAGAAACTCAAAATTAAGGTACGAGCCACACAGGTGTATCACTTGGTTATTGTTGCACGGTTCCCCTGGAACTCGTGCCCTTATCTCATTTCTGATAAAGGACTCATTCTAGAGACTTTAAATTTTACATAATAAAATTTCAAAAAAAGAAAAGAAAAGAGAAAAAACCCTACAAAACAGACTGAAAAGATTATATCACATGTAACATATAATGAGCATGTCCCATGAGAAGGGGAATTAGCAGTCTTGTAGAAAAGAAGTTAGTTAAATAATTACATCCCTTCCCTTGGCTGACATGGCTCCCTACACAGAAAATCAATCTAATATGATGTTGTGCATTCACAAACACAATAAACACACAAAGAAAAACAAAATCGCCTAGCTAGGCACAATCCATCAAATATAGTCGGACATTGAAAATCCTAACTACACCTTACCCTAAACTAGCAAGCATTTACAATAAAGTAGCCTATCACAATATCTAAGTATGTGTAGAAGGTGTGATTTGTTCTAAGGCTGGTGTATAATTTTATCAACCTTGGATCCATCCAAAAGATCTAAGGGGTCTAAGATTTGTCACTAAAATTTACCTCAAGTGACACATTAGAACCTTTAAAACCTTGGAATATCATACACGTGCTAATCACAATGCAAGAACTCACATTGCTTGCTGAGATATACTCATAGGTTATATTGTTCAAGCATTGTGACTAGCATCAAGTCACGCATCTATGAAAAGATGGTTTTCTATCACAACAGATCATGTTATGATCATGCTAACATACATATGCAATTAAAATATCAGAATCACTCAAGTAGGTGTGAGCAATTTTATGTGATATGTCGAAGGTTATGATATTAATGCTTGCTAGATGAATATCTATAACAGATGTCACTTGTATAGATCCATGCCTTGCTGACCCAACTCAATCGTACAAAGTAACCATAGTGCAAGAGTTAAGCAAATATCCTTATGAGGCACAATAACATCAAGTGAATATTTCTGCATAACATAGATATCACATCATGATGGGGTTGTATGCTAAATAATACAATCTAAAATGGTGATGTTGGAGATAGATCATTGCCATTAGGATAGTCAATTCTCCACATATGCTTACATGATTATGTATTAGTGACATGATATCATACATCCATGATATAATGACTTATGCAAAATGTAAACACGCACCATCAAATGATGAACATACACCATTAAGATGCTTCACATAAAATTTGGTTGCCCAACACCGGATGGATATTACACTTCCCCCGGGTAGCAACCAAAATGTTGAATCATTATCAGGTGTAGAAAATTAGCATGTGACTCCATGCTTTGTAGGGAGAAGGATCAGATTGACAAAAGCGTATGACTCACAAACCTGCCCTATATGTAATGTGTCTCACTCGAGAGCATTTGTCATTACATTAAATTGAATTTGACATTCAAAAAATATATATTGTAAGGCTTTTGATGGTGTGCACACTTTTTGAAACTTTTTTACTTTTAGCTTAAACATGTGTTTGACCCATGCAACATTCTAAGATGAATATGTTTAAAAATTTGAGGTTATCACCAAAGCACATAAGAATGTTTTAGTTTGTTGGTTTGAGTTGATTTTTAATAGCTTTGCACACACCTCGAAGCATATTTGGTTTGAGCTAAGCGTTTGCTTAACCCACACAATATTCTCAGACCTTGTAATTTAGCATCTAACACATTTGTCAGAGCACATGTAAAACTTTTAAAGAGGACTTTATTTTTATTTGCATGGGTGCGTTATTATTGAGATGAGTGTAGATATTTTCATTTAAGCCATTAATTTCACCTTCTATTTGCTTGTGTATTTTGGGTTGTGGGACCATTAGCGAGCATGTAAAATTTGGCCTTTTTTTTTAGTGAGACGCCTTCTATCCGCTTATGTAGTTGGTTTACGGATCCGATAGTAAACCTATAAGATTTGGCCTTAAGCTTTTTAGTGAGATGTCTTTTGTCCGCTTGTATAATTCAATTGTGAATCTAGTGGCGAGGTTTAGATTTATATGCATTAAAGCTTTTTTATATATAGTTGAGAGGCAAAATTTGGCTTAAGATACATTTAATTTGTGCCTCAAATTTTGTTTCCATATGTTAAAGCTTTGCATTTTAATATGGGTAGTATGATTTGTTTGCATGCAACTTTTTAAATCAAATCAAATACCACATAGCTTCCTTCTCCTTCTATAAATAGAAACATAAAGCTTAATTCACTTACCACATTAAAGCTCTTGGGGTGGGAAGACTTCACTTTCTTTGTATAATTTGGAGTCTTTGAGTTTTTCAAGTTTAGTCTTTAAGTGTCCGTTTGGGGCAACTTATTTGATGCGGTGACATTTTGAAAACGCAACTGACCTGTTTGGGTAAACTGCGTTTTGACAGCTTATGCATTTTCAAAATGCTGAAAATAGTGTTTTCACACCACACCTATCTAGGTGCGGTGGCAGCTTTCTAGCAGAAGTCTGGCTTTTCCAAAAAAATAAAAATTTGTAATAGCCACCGCACCTAGCTTATCAACAGATTTTTTTTAATTATCTTATCAGCAAATTATTCAAAAAGCTGCAGCTGCCCCAAACAGACCCTAAATCTTTTACTTTCTTATAATTTTGCATTTTCATCTTTCTTTTTAAGGCTTTTTTACACTTATTCAAATTTTTCTTTAAGTTTCATCAAGACCACTTTTAATTCCAATTTAAGCTCAGTTGAAATCATGTTATGTATTTTAAGTTTGCCCTAAAATTTGACAAAAGTTTTGTCAGCCTCCCAACATCGTCCCTCATTGGGAGGCAGCATCAGAAGTCTTAGTCTGCCCACTACACCAAGAAAGACGTCAATGGTCGGTGTCATGTGACTACAACCTAAATATTTAAAACCCATCACACCAAGAAAAGGCATAAATGAGACATGCAAACAAAACTTCACAGGAGAAGTATTTTCTTGTTGCATTATGAGTGTGGCAAACGAATTTTCGTCACCACACTAAGAAAAAAGTGCACAAATTTCACTCTTTGTGCCAAGCACATTACAAAAGGGTTGTGTCGTGAATGTCGCATACAAGTTTCCCTCGCCACGATAAGAAAATCGCACACAAGTTCTGCTCATCGCGCCAAACAAATTGGAAAAGCGGATCACGTTGCAGATGCTGCCTACGAGTTTCCCTCGCTACGCTAAAAAACGAGTGCATGAGTTCTACTCGCCGCATTAAAAGCACCACAAACAACTTTAGAAAAACTGAGAAATACCACATTTTATACCTTTGTAGATCAACAATGAGGAGGAAGATGAACCTGTACGAATTAATCAATACAACTTGATCTCTCTCCTCTGCATTAGAACATTTCACATGCACACACAAACTTATATTTAATTTTTCCTTGATCATTCTACACTCATATGCATAAAAAAACATTTTAAACAAAATTTACCTAAAACTCCTCTCACAACACATCCAAATCCTAAAACAAGAACATCTTACCTTGACATGAAATAAGAGGGATGTAGGTGGTCTGGGCTGGATGTTCAGGGGTTGGAGTAGTGGAGGGAGTTTTGTGTTGTTATATGATTGTTTCGGGCTTAGGTTAAAGCTGAGATGTAGAAGTGGTTGCTCGGTTGGGGTCGTGTACGGTCCGAGAGGGAAATAGAGGGTTGCTTGGTGACCNGTTGGAGGGAGTTTTGTCTTGTTATATGATTGTTTCGGGCTTAGGTTAAAGCCGAGATGTAGAAGTGGTTGCTCGGTTGGGGTCGTGTACGGTCCGAGAGGGAAATAGAGGGTTGCTTGGTGACCGGAGGAGGAGAGGCAAGGGCTTGTGATTTTGTCTCGGGCAACCCAGAAGTGTTAAGCTCCTGTATTGAGCAACAAAAAGAGAACGAGGAGAAAGTGTCTCGATCTCTATATAGAGGGGAGGAAATAGGAGAAGTATGGTGGTGGTCGCCAGCGGTTTGCGGAAGATGGGCCGGAGGATCAGGGAGAGAGGAGCTCGATGTCTGGGGTGCTGCGGTTGAACAGTGGGGTTGGGCGGCGAAGGGTGGAGTGTGGCTTCGTCTCGACGAAAGGCAGGAAGGAGAACGAGAGAGGTGGAGATCTGGTTGCTGCATCAGTTGGGGAGGAGAGCTTGTGTCGGGTAGATGAAGCTCGGAAATAAAAAAGAAAAATGAAAATGAAAAGGAATAAGAGCCTGTGGGGGGTTTCGCGTGGGGAAGGATATGGTAACAAATCCTCTTGTTAGGTTAGTTAATCTATATATATATATATATATAGATTAACCTCCTCGCTTAGGTTGGTTTAAAGTTAACATTGATGGCAGTTGGGATGTTGAATTTTCTAGTGCTGGAGGTATATTTAGAGATCACTTGGGCATCTCTTTGTGACTTTACTTCACGTGTCACTGCTATCAGCCCTTTAGAAGCTGAATGATGGGCTGCTTTGTTTGTTTTAAGAATTGTTGTTATTTTTAAGTCATTACTCTATGGCATGTTAGTGAAGGCTTCCAAGCCTCATTGGAACCTCACTTGTATCTTCAAACATATTTGGGACATTATATCTAAGCATCATCTTACTGTGGAAATGAGTTTTATGTATGGGGAGGGTAATTCTCCAGGGAATTGGCTGGCAAAGCATGCTGTTGCTGGGCCTTTGGTTTGCTTGCAACCTTCTACTAATCTCAAAGCTTTATTGCATGGAGAGCTTATGTATCTGCCACATATTAGGAGATAATCTGTTTTGGGTTTTCCTCAATCTGCTTTGTTCATGTTCTCTCCTGTTCGTGATTTTGTTTTTACAGATTTCTGTTGGGAGACTTTGCTGGAATTGTGGATGCACTGTTTTCTTTGGCTACTCACACATCTCTATTTAGTTCTGCTGCCCTTTTGGTTCTAGTTGGTTTCCTGTGCTACACTGGGCTCTCTCCTGGATGGTTTTTTGCGGCTATTTCTTGCGAGCCACTGGGATGTGATGAGGACCGCTTGGAGCCAAGCTGCATTTGCGTTTTGATGTGCTTTCTATTTGCTTGTTGCTTCTCCTGGATTTTCTCTAGAGGATTGCTGGGTGTTCCATACAGTGGTTATTTCTTGCGGCTGGCTTAATCAACTGTCCTTCTGGTCATGTCTCTCCTCTTTTGCATCAGCTGCTCTGCATCACTGATTTATTTTTTGGTATTTTCCTTTACAGGAATACATACATAGTTTGGTACTGGTTTTTGGGTATAGAGGTGGACTCTTACCGGTGTCAGTAATTGTATTTTGTCTTATTTTAGCTTTGGGGATCCACCACCCCTCCTCTCTTTGTAACTTTTGAGTTAATAGAATCAAAGTCGAATAATGCTCCTTCCCCATATATATATACAAATCTATTTTTGAAAGGAATGACCGGAGACTATTTGACAAATCCCGGTCATCCCTAGGTGTGCTAAATATTCGAGTACCACACCCTACAAATGGCGAAATTTGAACTCGTGACTTGAGGGAAATTACAACCTTCAAAGAGATTGCTCTACCAACAGACCACGAAAAGATATTGTTTTGTCTAGGTGAAGTGGAGGATTTCTATTGGACGAAGGAGGTGACAATAGCATGGGCATGGATGTAAGCTAGGTGGTGACTAAGGAGAGAATAAATGAGAGGGTTTCAAAAAACCTTTTTATTTTAAATTTTCTCATTTATGTGCCTTGATTTGTGTATTTATTTGTGTCCAAAAGCATAATAATATGGGTATCATCTCTATGCAAAGTTAAAAGTTCAAATGTGTTCGCACAGTCCGTTTTCGATCAGAGGTCGTTTGAGTGACTTTGTTGACGATCGAGGCAATTTAGGTTTAAATTACGTGCATCGCTTCTACGGACTATCTTTTCATTTTGTCTGGTTCTTTCGGTCGTAAACTACTCCTTAAATATTTTTTACATTGCGGACGTGCTCGCATAGTCGAATTCATGATCGGAGGTTATTTGGGCAGCCGCAACAACATTTGAAGCACATTAGCTTCAATCTATGAATATTTGGATTTGTCGTTTCAAATTCGACTATCATTCAGTTGAATCAAATTGTGGAGTATGTGTGAGGGTAAACACTCATACTTGGAGTTGAAGAGCGGATTAGTGGTTGGGCCATCAGGTCTTCTCTTTGTAGTGGTGTTTCTCTTATCATTTCCCTCATCTGATATTTGAGTTCTTATATATGTTGGGTCACGAACTGGTACACTCCATATTGCTTGCATTATCTCGAATACTTTCCTCCTCTTGTGCTGCTTCTTTTCTCGTTAGTGGCATGATTTCATGCTTATCACAACCTTTGAGGCAGTCGAACATAGATTTGTCTCAGAACCACACCAAGGAGTAAAATGAATGCATGAGAAGAGAAGCAGGAAACTTGATGAGAGAAAGAGAATTCCCAAATTTCCATTAAGACTGTTTAGTAAAGTCAAAAATTAAATGCCCCTCATTTTATACAGTACCTCCCATTTATAGGAGCCAAACATCCCCTTTTTTGGGGGAAACATTGCACTACTTCAAATAAAAAGAATTCATACCACAAGAATTACCTAATGGGGCCCTATACAGTTTTTACTTATCCTAAACCAGGGAAGACTAGTAATCCTCACAGGATGTTAAGAGTTGTCCTCTTCCAATTTTGCCTGAACCTAGTTTTGAATTGCATGTTCATGAGACTTAGTTTCGTCCGCTTGTTATCAGGTGTCTGTGTCTGCTTAACCAATTCTTTGGAGTGTCTTAACATGTCGATTGGTCTTGTAAGGAAATCTGAGACCCATAGTTGAAGGCTTGGCCACTTGATATTGAGGTTCGCTCACCTTTTGACTAATCACCCTATCCATGTTGACTTCGGGATTACACATCCACATTGCTTCCTTGGTTTTGGAGAGAGTGTCACCCGACTTAATTGGGTCGACTAAACCTATTGTTCCATTGCCATGACCTTTGGCCATCTGTTCGCTCGCTCTAATTAGTTAGATGAGACCTTCATGAGGCTAATTTTTCCTATACAATCCCCATTGAGAAGAAATTCAAGTCCTCAGCCATCAAATGTGTCAAACATAATTTCACCAATTTTCATCCTTCACATAGCACATCTACTTGCATTAGATGTATTTTATTATGGAAGATGTTGTGGAAAACGACGACAATAATGCAAAAAATGGAATGAGAAAAATTGTATGCAGAAAAAACACCAAAGTGACACACAGATTTACATGGTTCGGCAAATTTGCCTACGTCCATGGAGCTGCAGAAGATTTTATTTCTTCGAGAAATCACACCGTCGAGCGCATCGACGTTTATGAGAAAATCTCTATTTTCTTCTCTCTCTTCCTCTCTTTCTCTTCCTCTCTTTCTCTCTTAGAAGACTTGGCTTGGCCTTGCTTGGCTTGTGGCTTGGCTTATGAGAAGCCATAAGAGGCTATTTATAGAAATTAGGAGAGCGGTAGGTGGGAGATAGGTGAGCGGTAGGTGGGTTTGGTAGATGAGCGGTAGGTGTGATTCTTAATTAGGAAGCCAAATAAATTGCGGTGAACTGGGTTTCCACATTACCCAACAATTCTCCCACTTAGAGACTGGGACACTGACTGCATCACCTGGTGGCTACATCATCTACTGACTGTATCGACATTTTCCTCAAACAAAATATCCTTCATCTCTGCAACTCAAAGCCCCTGTCTTCATGCCAAAAGACCACCTGAAGTCGATGAAAACTTCAACTTCTCACGAGTAACACCCTCAGTTGGCATATTACCGTCAACGTAGCATTATACCACCAAGCTCTTTCCCGGGTTACACCTGTATCTGCTTACAACTCCCACTGCATGAGCAATATTCTGCCCCTGCTGAAACCCTTTTCAACAAGTCCAATCTTGTACCTCTTACTGTTATCAAGTGCAGTATTCACCCGGTACACCCACTTGTTGTGCAATGCTTTCTTTCTTGGTGGAAGTTTTGTCACCTCCCAAGTCAGATTCTCTGGCAAGGAATCCGTCTCCAACTCTTTGGTCAGCTCCCACTTGCTCGAATTCTTATCTCGCAAGATTTCTTCACAGCTCTGTGGTTTTCCACCATTTGTCTGTACAATGTTCGGTTTTCCTGCATTTGGTGCTCTGCCAGTTTTTAAGAAATTGACATTCTTCTGTTTCCCCATAATGCACCTTTGACTCATGTGTCCACGCCTGAGTAAACCTGTAGTCATATATAATGTGTTTATTTTCTTACTCCGAGCCAGTACTAATGCTCCTTTGGTAACCTTCCAAGTGCTATCTGAGAACACCATCGAATGACCACCCTCATTGAGCTGCCCAACAAAGATGGGGTTTTTCTTCAACTTAGGAACGTGTCTGACCTTTTGCAAAGTCCATTTGCTCTTATTAGCGAGTGCAATATCAACGTCTCTCATCCCCACCACGTCCAGAGTTTTTCCATCAGCCAAATATACCTTCCCAAAGTTACCTACAACATAATTTCACATTAACTCCTAACAGGAAGATGTATGAAAGGAAGCCCCTGAATCCAGTATCCAGTTATCAATAGAACTGTGAACTGCCAGCAATAGCGCATCTTGTCTTTCTTCAGTCACAACATCAGCTTCATCATTTTCCTTCTTCATAGGATTCCTGCAGTTTCTTTTTGTAGTCAGTCTTGCCACAATTCTAACAAGTTGCCTGCTGACTAGACTTTAATTTTGATTTTCCTCTGTTTGAGTTCCAGTCATGTGATCTCCCTCAGGAACCAACATTCAACGTCAAACTTAAACACGAGACCTCGCCAGAATCCTTCCTGCGCACATCCTCAGCAAAAAACAAATCACGAATATCATCATATTTCAGTTTAGATTTACCTGCAGAACTGCTAACTGCTATCCTCATGGCTTCCCACCTATTTGACAATAAAACCAACAATATCTTTGCACGTATCTCATCAGCAAAATTAATTTCAACAGATGACAATTGATTTGTGATAGTATNATTCTTCTGTTTCCCCATAATGCACCGTTGACTCATGTGTCCACGCCTGAGTAAACCTGTAGTCATATATAATGTGTTTGTTTTCTTACTCCGAGCCAGTACTAATGCTCCTTTGGTAACCTTCCAAGTGCTATCTGAGAACACCATCGAATGACCACCCTCATTGAGCTGCCCAACAAAGATGGGGTTTTTCTTCAACTTAGGAACGTGTCTGACCTTTTGCAAAGTCCATTTGCTCTTATTAGCGAGTGCAATATCAACGTCTCTCATCCCCACCACGTCCAGAGTTTTTCCATCAGCCAAATATACCTTCCCAAAGTTACCTACAACATAATNCGCGAAATTACACCGTCGAGCGTCTCGATGTTACAAGAAAATTTCTATTTTCATCTCTCTTCATCTCTCTTTCTCTTCCTCACTTTCTCTCTTAGAAGACCTGGCTTGTGACTTGGCTTATGCAAGTCATAAGAGACTATTTATAGAAACTAGGAGTGCGGTAGGTGGAAGGTAGGTGAGCGGTAGGTGGGTGTGGTAGGTGAGCGGTACGTGAGATTCTTAATTAGGAATCAAATTAAATTGCAGTAGACCGGTTCTCCACATTACCCAAAATATCTAGATTATTACAGGTAGAATCAAATTAGGCATTAATTGTCGGCACTAGTAGCATCGCCTTCATTATCAATAGCATTTCATATCATGGCTATCAATAGAGGCAAATTATAGAGGTGTGCATTATTTAGTGAAAAACCGAATCAAACAGAATCAATCACATTTCACAGATTTTATTCGACTTTGAAATAACGATTTATTTTTTTGTTTTGAAAATTTTAATCTTCAAGTATAATTTATTGATCTATTTTGATTTTAAATGAGGGGTAATTTGATTTGTTAAAAAAGCATTACAATGTATATTGAATGTCATGCAGAAGTAATGTATTGTATTTAAAATTCTTCATAGCTCTTTGATTAAGTGTAAAATAAACATATAATTTCAATTTTTATTTGGTTTAAAGTAGAATGAAAATAATGACTTCAAAGTATATGAGGACTTACATAAATTATTGACCGCAAGGGGGTGGAAGTGGCCAATTGCGATCAACTGCATGGTGGTTGTCGGCGGGGCAATCAATGGCGGACAGCAGCGGTGGCCAGTGACGGGGCGATCAATGGTGAGCAGCAGTGGTGGCCGGCAGCGGCCTGAGGCGATAGCGAAGGCTGCACTAGAGGTGGTGGATGACGGTGGAGGTGACCCGACAGGTAGTGTTGGGCGGCAGTTGTCGAAGATGGCGGGTGCAACTATAGGTAGCGACTACAGTTGTAGGTAGCGAGCTATGAAAACGGCTGGCAGACGGAGGTGACTGGGGCGGCAGCGGCCATCAGAGGTGGTCACAATGACAGTGATCGGTGACAACATCCAGAGATAGTGGTTGGCGGAGAACGATGGCGGCAAGAGGTGAGCGAAGACTGTGGTCGGCGGGCAACGAAAAACAGTAACTATGGTCAACGGGCAGGTGGTTGGAGGCATCGAACAAAGACGAAGCCAATAGAGGTGGCGGGTGATGGCAATGGTCTGCACTACTTTACATAGAGTTGTGTATTTTGAATTTAATTATATTCAACAAATTTCAAATACAAAAAAAAAGGAATGATTTCTAAATTCATTCTTTTTTACACTGTCTTTGTAATTCTTCTGACCAAACGCCTAATTTCTTAAACCCCCTGCAAAAGAAATGCAATTCAATCCTAATTCTTCCGACCAATCATCCCTAAACAAAATTACATTTCAATTTGGTTTGGATCAGCTTTAACAAAAGTTTGGTCAATTTGATTGTTTGAATTTTGGATGTTGGTTACAATTTGTTTGACCTATTTGTGAACAAATCTATCCAAATAAATTGATTGCGCACCCCTAGCAAACTATGCCTAAGTTGTTGGCATTATTATATTACAAAGTCACTCACAAGTACCACAAATTGTAAAGGAAAAGTAAGCAATGAGTGACTATGACTAAAACAAATATAAGCTTCCCTGCATAAAATTTAAGAATTTTGAATGAGAAGACGAGACTTAATTGATACGTAATTGTGATTCTATTAACTTTATGAACGATGAGAATATTTTAAATATGATTAATACTTCAAAGTAGAAACTACACATATTAAACATAAACTTTAATTTTACATGTAATCCTATTTATGCAGGAAAATGTGTAATAAAATTATTAAAGTTAAAATGATGGTATTTTGATGTGATATGAAATATTTGGATAGACATGTAAATACATATGAATTTGGTGGTATGTAAATGCCCCAAAGATCAATTTCAAGCAGAACAATACATCGATCAAAACATCAAGATATTTATAGAAATGATGTTATTTTTATAAGAATTTCAATCCACAGCAAATTTTGAAGAATACAAATTTTGGCATATAATAACAGCCAAATGCAATGTTTCTATACATTGTGCCCCAATAATGAAAAAACATATAAAATGAAAAAAATAATAAAATAATAAAAAAAAGAGTATTCCCCAAAGATATGCAGTTCCCCTGTTACAATTAATGCAATTAAAGAAGCATCCCTTTAAGAAGATGTTTGAGGAGACTAAGTTAATGAAGTAAATCCCTTAAAATTTAGAGTTGATGTGAGAAGTGCCAGCTGAGAATGTATCAATTGACTTCACTAAATAGAGAATGATAGGAGTGCCTGCTAACCAAATAATCAATAATATATTATAAAATAGGGAAGGCTTGGAATAATGATTATATTATCACCACTAGGATGTGATATTCAAACTAAGCAAAAAAATCTACAATACAATAGAAATATGATTTTATTGAAGACTATTTTCAGAAGTGGAAGAGGCATACCTCTATTATCGAGACCAATGAGGACTCAACCGCAGGAGAACTCTTCTTGGATGTTGTTATTTTTATATGAGTCTCTATTGCATTCAGTTGCTTTAACATCTCCCTCATCTGCTTCTTCCCACTTTCAGAATCCTCCTGCAAGATAACCCTCTCATCCTCAAGCTTCTGCAGTCTTCTTCTAAGCTGTTCAATATCAGAATCCATGGATTCTTTGTTCGGGTGTTCGCCATCTTCAAAAAGGTAATCTGCAGCTTCCTCCGGCATTCTAATTATGGAATTAGTCTCAAAGTTTGTATCCTGCAATAGTTTCTAACAAAATTCACCTGAAATTGCAACTTTTGTGGGTCTCTGGGACCTCAAATAAATCATGGAATAAGGCATAATACTTCACCTTTCCATTAAATGTTCTTTCCAGGCTTGAAGCATTTTCATTGTTTTCTATGGCCTCCTTATCTGACTTCACACCTCCTCTTTTACTAGAATAAGTACTAGGTGTAGAAAACCAGGAACCTATGAAGCCAATAGGGGAAGACCTGCTTTGAATCTCATGGCTCATCACGCTAAAACAAGAAGAGCCAACTGGTGAATTCTTGCTGGATTCTTCAGTTTCATATTTCTGAAAGTCATCTTCTTCATTCTCACCAATCCTTCTCCATGAAGATAATATGGGGCTCTCATCATCAACGAATCTCTTATCAGAACAAATATCTTCGCCACAGAGTGAAGGGAAGGAAGCATTCCTTCTAGAAATACCATTAGAACATGATTTGTTCTCAGAAAGAATCAACTCTGCAAAATCTGGAATTTTGATGCCCAAATTTGTTTTGTTTTGCTTGTTAGATTTGAGTTGAAATTGGAGAGATTGGATCTCCAAGTCTTTTTGCTGAATGATTTCTTCAAGAATGTTCAAGGATTCTTCAGCGTGGTTTATCCTTTCTTCTGCCATTCTCTTGTATTGAGAAGCTTCCATCTTCTCCGCAGCTTTCTCTCTCTGAAGGCGAAGGATCATGGATAGGGCTTCAGTAGCTGCAGTTGCGGAAGCTTCTCTTTCTTCCTCTAGCTCAACATAGAGTTTCTTCGTGATGAGGATTTGGTTGCAAAGAGCTTCTTTTAAAGCAGAAATATCTCCTTTAGCCATATTTAGATATTGTTTTCGCACTCCTAATTATCCTAGTGAGAGAAAAAGTTTAAGGTCTTGGTAGAATCATTAAATAATTCGGAATTCAGTTGAGAAGAAGAAAATGGGATATAATCCTACATTTAATGACTTCCAGTATATTTTTTGAAGCACGCCGATAGTTGAAGTAATATAAATTTCTAAACTAGTAGCAATGATGCTTGTGTGTGATCTGGCAGACCTTTCCAGAATCTTTAGAGTATGACATGGGACTTCACACTCAAAGCTACTGCTTTAAAAAGATTTCTGTTTTTTTTGGGTAAACTGAGGGCATAGCCAATAAAACTAAGAAGAATTTACATACGTAGCACCCAATTCTTATGCATTTACGTATGTTGCACCTAAACCTTCATTTTTACAGGTCAAGCATCTAATTCTTTCAAATCACATAAAAAACGGCACTAATTACGCTTCGTCAGAGTAAAATCCACCTTTGCATATATAGGGAGGGCGTTTTCTCTGTAAATATGAAGGTTTAGGTGTGTGATACATAAATGCATAAGAATTGGGTGCTACACATGTACGTATTACATACGTAGCACCAAATTCTTATTCACTTATGCATCTCTCATCAAAACCTTCATTTTTACAGGCCAAGTATCCAATTTTTTCCAATCACATCAAAAACAGCACTAATTATACTTCTCCGCAGAATAATCTACCTTTTCATACACAGGGAGGGTGCTTTCCCATAAAAATGAAAATTTAGGCGCGAGACATAAATGCATAAAAATTGGTTGCTACGTATATAAATTTCCATAAAATTAAAATAAAGGAAGATTTACATACATGCATACCACTCAATTCCTATGTACCTACACATTTAACCAATAGACTTCAATTTTTACAAATGGAAAGTGAGTTTCACTTTTTAAAAGTTAAAATAGTGATATTTTTTATATGATATGATATATTTGAGTGGTATTCATAAAAATAATCAAATTTTAGAATTTAAATATGTAAATGCATAGGAATTGGGTGGTATGCAAGCTTATGAAAACTTGACCGGACATGAAACCAAAAGAGAGATGTTCGAGGTTCATCGCTTCAACCGTGGTGGAACTAGAGGTTGAGCCGGACAATGTAATGACATAAAAAATATTTAAATATAATCAAAATAATGCAATAAAATCTGAATTTTAAAATTTAATAATTTGATTAACTGTAAATCAATAGCTAGAGGAAGAAAAACAAAAATTTAACTAAAATCTTTTTTCTTACTATGAGTTATAAAATTATATTTCAGATAAATATTAACTTACAACATGGAATTTAAATTACATATTAAGCAATCTATCATATTCACATAAGAATGAAAATCAAAGTTTTATCAAGTTTCAAAAACAAAATACTTACAAATTATTACATCATCATGATTATATTACCCGATACTTACTATCTTTTAAATTTCTAATGCATAGTAATATGATATTGTACTATCTTGTAAATTTCAATAAGAAGAAAATTTTTACTTAGTTTCGTATCTCAGTAAAGAAAGCTTGAGATCTTACACTATTTGGGAAATGAAAAGATGGGAAAATTTAATACGCCTTATTGTTTCGGAAATTATATACAACAACAACAACAACAACAAGCCTTTATCTCACTAAGTGGGGTCGATTACATGAATTCTTTTTTTCTATTAGACCCTACTAGTGTCATATTTTCATTTAATTCTAATAGATTAAAATCATTTTTTATACAATATGCCCAAGTCTTTTTAGGTCTACCTCAGCCTTTCTTAACACCAGTCAAAGATAAAATAACTACTCTACTAGCCAGATCATCATATGGACGACGTTTAATATAACCAAACCATTTAAGATGAGTCTCTCTAATATTGTCAGCTACTGGATATCACAGATATATGCAATTACGTATTTTGTCCCTATGTGTCAAGCCACTCATCCACCTAAGCATTCTTATCTCAACAACACTTAACTTTGATTTATGCTTCTCTTTTAAAGACCAACATTCTCTGTCATAAAGTATTGCAAGTCTCACCACCATCTCATAAAATTTTCCTTTCAGTTTAAGTGAAACTTTCTATCATACAAATGCCTGAAGCATTCCTCTGCCTCAACCAACCAACTTGAATTCTACTAATAACATCGCCATCCATATCACCATCACTCTGAACAATTGACCCAAGATATTTAAAACGCTCACACCTTGTAGTGATTTGATCTCCCATAATTACAACTCTGCCACTAGAGCTATAACTAATAAAATTATATTTAATGTATTCAGTTTTAGTTCTACTCAAACGAAGACCTTTAGACTCCAATATAGACCTCCATAATTCAAGTTTTTCTTGAACTTTTTTCTATAGTCTTATCCACAAGAAGGATGTTATCAGCAAAAAACAAACATCAAGGTACATCCTCCTATAAATGTCCACTACGGGCATCCAAAACTAAAGCAAAAAGATATGGGCTTAAAGACGATCCTTGATGTAATACAAATGAAATAGGAAAATACTTGGTCAATCCTCTTTCTGTTCGAACACAAGTAACAACTCTAGTATACATATCTTTAATGACTTGAACATAAGCCATATCAATACCTTCCTTCTCTACAACTCTCCAAATCATAAGTCATATCTTGGAACTTTATCATAAGCTTTTTCTAAATAAATAAAAATCATATGTTGATCCTCCTTATTCTCTCTGTACTTCTCCATCAAACCTCAAAATAAATGTATAGTTTCCATAGTAGACCTGCCCGACATCAATCCAAACTAATTATGAGAAATCTTCATATCATGTCTTAACCTATGTTCAATTAACCTCTCCCATAATTTTACATTATGACATATCAAATTAATTTATCTATAATTTGCACATTCTTGTGCATCCCCTTTATTCTTACAAATGGGGACCACAATACAGTTCCTCCACTCGTCAGAATCTTTTTATATTTTTAAAACAATATTAAAGAGCTTGGTAAGCTAAGAAACACCCAACTCTTCTAAATATTTCCACACTTCAATTGGGATATTATTAAGACCTATTGATTTTCCACCATTGGCTCTCTTTATACCTAGCATTCATTATCCCAAATAAAAAAGAATATGATGGCAAAACAATAGGCCAATTGGAAGATGTCAACTAAGAGAGAGCTCAAATGTGTAGAGATGATTTAGTGAGTAAAGGATAGAATATTAGAGAAATGTAATTGAGGCCACACTATTTAAGATAATAGGAACATACAATATTTGAGAAAGACAATGCGAACAAAGATGGGTTAGTTCTTTATGGGAGAACCATATCTAAAAAAAGATAACAAAATGTAAAACACTTCTTTTGAACAAAACAAGCTTCTAGCAGAAAAAACTCTTCATAAGTGGGGATTAAAGAATCTTTGACAGCTCTTGTGGGGAAGGAGATGCCAATCTCTAAAATATATTATTAAAGAAAGCTTGTTTAAACACTCCCAAATTTCAAATAAAGAAGAGGAGTGACCATCTCCTAATATATTTTTCATTATGCTCTCAAGTAAAGGCGCATTGTTTTTGACGAGGTGAAGAAAAATAAGGACTGTGACTCTGTAAACATCTAAAATAAATGTGCATCAAAGTGACCAAAAGTCATTTTTTTCTTTCATAATCTGAAAAGCAAGCCTCAATTGAGAAAAAAAGTTTTACGATGGAAGTTGAGGGGCAATGTCCATCCCACGAGCAGCCCAAGGTAACCAAATTAACCTTCAAGAAATCAACTACAAAAAACCAAGGAACCACTCAAAAGGGATTTGGAAGCATATGCCACAATGCTTTTAATAGCACTTTTAGGAATGCATGTGTTTATCCATAATGTAAAGATTGGCTAAAGTAATTTTGTGGAGCTAAGGGAATCCCATCATTGAATAGAAATTTGGGTTTCCAACTAGGGAACTGGTGACATGAATGATGTAATGGTTATAGAAACATAGCGGGGATGATGGAAGCCGAGACAAGTGAAAGGTAAGGATTAGATATAGAATCCAAGAATTTTAACAAGGGATGCGATTTCAGAATAGAAACAAACATATAAAAAATATTATATATAGCTTTAGCAAAGGTGTTAAAAGATTGACGAAAAGTTGTGAAAGTTGAGAATGTCTCTCACCCAACCAACAATATCCTCATAGAAAGGTTAGAAATATTTAAGGGGTGGCTGCCAACAAAAGTGAATAAGCTACATCACAAAATATCTAAAATGACATAAGAAATACATCAATAACAATTATGGAGAAAGAAGAGGACAATAGGCTTCTCAGATGTATACGAGTAAAGGAAATAAGAAATAGTCCCCACCCCTAATCCATAACATCATAAGTAAAGCCTTTAGCCAATATTCTAGACAATGAAAACTTTTTGTTAGCCAAAACAAAACTGCTTTTGTGGCCAAATTTGGTGCAAAAAGACTATAATGATGAATATAGGTGAAAGCTCTTAGCAAGCTCCCTAGGCACGAACTCCTACAAAGAGTGCCAATCAAAATAATTCTCTTAGGCTTCGCTAACATTTAGCAAGATGATGTCGTGCAATCTATCAACAAAGGTGGTCTAAAACCCAACTAAAAAACTTACCTGGGGCGGCTTCTAGAGTAATTAAAGGATGGTGGCCTTAAACTCCTAAGCACCCTAATAGTCCTCAAGAAGTGCAAGATGGCACTCATGACTTCTTGTACCCTTGGCCAAGCTCCATGAAAGAACTAAATGTTGAATCCATCCATATCAGGATATTTATCATTTTATGTATTGATTATAATTTCCTAATCTCCTTCTCAACAAATCAAGGTGAGAGGATTATCTTCTGTGAGGATTTTTTTTTCTTTATGAGAATATCAATATTAGTAATCATATAACATGCGTTGAACAATGATCTAAATAAATTGATTATAGCTTGGGAAATATCTATTTTGAGAAGAAATAGAGGATCCACCCATTTCTAATATTCTGATTGTATTCAAGTATTTGCAACCAATAATTCATTGATACAGTTCAAATGAAGCCACCTGGCCTTTACCATTTCTATAACCCAACTGGCCTTTGTGAAGTTGAGGGAAAGGAGCTCCACCTTAGAATGCTTATTTTTGGCAAAGAACTCATAACCTCAATGGGTTTTATATTAACGAATTGAATAGTATTTAACTTAAATCTTGCCAGACCAAAAAAAAAAAAAAAAAAAAGACAATTTTAAAACTAAAATTTACTAAATCCAGTTCCTTGTCAATTCCTTCTTAGTTTTGCCAGGATTTAATACATCCAAATATATAGAATTTACTAAAGCAACTAAAGCCGTTACCACCCCTAAGGATTTTCTTCGAGCACGTGAAGATTCTAAATTATCTAGCCTTAGTCTCAGCAAGCTAGCATGGTATGTTAGAAGGAAAGGTTAGGCCAATAGTTTGAAGACTTCATTTGAACTTTTCAACTTAGCCACAAAGGTCGCTAGCCTAGAAGCGAGCTCTAGCAGCTCAACTAATAAATGAAAGAATAATGATACAGCAATTCTAAAATTAAAAATAATGATGGATCTGAAAAACAAAAGGGATTACTAAGAACAAGGAGGGAGAGAAAAAAATTATTCTCAAGAAAAAAAAGAGAGATAAATTCAAGATAAATTCGAAAAAACCAAATGGAATAGGAAACAACAAATCACATTCTTCAAAATCCATCATATAAACCACATTGAAAGCCAAAAAGCAGCAATTATAAAAGAAATAAAGATAGAAATCCAAGGATTGGAAAATAATGACCTGATTCCCGAAAATTGATGTGTTCTTCTGCATAAATCTGCGTCGATCTCACTGTAAAAGAATGTAAAACAAATAAAAAAAATTAGAAAAGCAAATTAACATGATTCATCAATCCCAAATCACGGAAACAACAGAAGAGATGGAAGAATAACAATGTCAATCGATCTCAGGAAAGAAAAAAATAAGAAGAAATTTTGCCCAACCTTTTTTTCACAGGACAAACTCCACTTCCACCTAAGCCGAGCTTTCTTCGATTCTAGATGAGACGAGGAGAGATTGAGCGAGAGAGGGAGAGGGGGAGAGAGGGAAACAAACATGGGCTCTGCGAGGAATCCGAAGGTCGTATAACGTACTTCCCGCTCTGGTTTCCTGTTTGACGTTCTAAAGCATCCGAGGTAAATATGTAAAAAATTTTGAAAGTTTGTTGGAAAAAATATTAAAAATTCGAATTGATTTCTATATAGGAAGATTAACATGCATACCATTTAATTTTGTGTATTTACATATCTTATACCACTTTAAATATGCATGAAAAGGAGAATTTTAACTTATAAAAGATAAAATTGTGGTATTTTTTAGTATCATCTGAAGGATTTGGATGATATAAATGTTTAAAAGTAAGGTTTAGGTATTATATATGTAAATACATAGGAAATGGGTGGTATGTATATAAATGCTCTTTTAATTTATTTTTGATGTCAAGTGTGTAGTATATCCACTTGAACAATTTAGAATGACTCTATGTCCATTCGTTCCATCCTGAAGCTCAAGATATCCACTGGACCTCCTAGTACGTGCACGAGCACGGGAGCTTAATCAGAATCGATTTTTTCCCTACCTCGGCAAATTTATTGTGGGATGGGGTTGACATTGGCTCGGGATAAGTTTAACACTTGTCTCGATGCTTAGAGACCTTTGTCCATCAATCCATACTCGTTTATGGCCAACTGGACTCACAAGACTCACCCGGAGGGACTACCAGGTGAGAATTAGGATTTCAGACCACTTTGTGTCGCCCGAAATGACAGCTATTTTGAGGGGTTATTCTCATTTTGCGGCATGTCTATGGGCCTTCCTTGATGGCTAGAGATCATTTCCCATCTATTTAGAACCTTCTGAGGCTAAGGGAACTTGTCTGAGACCTCCGCCACGTTATGAGTACCAAAACCTAATTTTGACTTGGCATGACCATGCACAGTTTTGGCATGGTCACGCAAAAATCTCCCATTTCAGAACTCAAGAAAGAGAGCCTGACGTAATTGATATGCCTAAAATATGTTACTTTTATTTACACATTTAATGCTTATTTTTAATGATATTCCACTTTGATGAAATGTATTTTTAATGTTTTTTGTTGTAGGTACACCAAATGGAGCAAGTGGAGCAAATGGAATGAAAATAGAACAACTTGGAGCCAAAAGAAGCAAAGTGGCCAATGTTAACCTGGCGCCTAGGAGCCAGATGCGTTTATCTAGAAGATTCAATGAACGTTGACGAACTTTGAATGGGTGCTTGAAGAAACTCTTGGTGATTTTGAGAACTATATTTAAAGAGACTTCTCGAGATTCAAAGTGGGGTTCTTTTAGAGAGAAAGTAGAATTTTAGAGAGAATGTGAGTTTCCTTAGAGAGGAGAAAGTCTTGGAGGCTTACTTAGATTTGCAGGAGAAGAGGAGAAAGTGAGAGATATCATCTTCATTATAGTTCTAAGTGAGATTTGAGTGGAATTGTAAGGAGAGTGAGTGATTCAAAGGAACTAGAAAGATTGCTTGGGAAAGAGTTTAAGATAAGTTGTGTACTTTCTTTATTTTACTTAGTCTTATTTTGTAAACTTATATTTATTTATAAATCCATGTGCTAGTGTTTCTTCTTAATGAAATCTAAGTAGTTTCCTTTGCCTTTCTCCCTGCAATGAGGAATAACTATGTGTAGGAATGAAGTTTATTAGAAGTTTTTTCAATTCCATAATTTGTGATGATTCAAACTCTATGCTTAATTTACTTATCGATCAGGCCAATTGATTTGCTAAAATTGTTGTGAAACGTAGTGACCGACAAGGGCTATGCTTTCACAACAAAGTAAGAATCACATTTAGGCTCATGGATAGGAACGTAGTCCATGGGGTTAAGTGCAAAGAAATAGTGAAATAAATTTTAATGGGTGTAGAATTAGAGGTTTTAGAGTGATGGAATAAAATGTCCAATTCAGTCTAGATGTTTGGAAACTAAAGCGAGATGTTAGCCTTGAGGTGAGGGGTAATATCTTCCTATCCTAACCTAACCATGGGTTTAGGGACAGCTAATATCTTCCTATCCTAACCATGGGTTTAGGGACTAAACTTTGGATTGACCATTGTTATTTATGCATTCAAGTATGCTCTGATTTGGCACAATACATTAATTATATTTAAAATTATTTAATTCATCCACTAATTATAAACTCATTGCAAGGGGAATGATGTTTTATACAAATTTGAACTCTTCCATACATTGTTAGTTTAGAATTGCTTGGTGGTAACTTTACATTTTAGCCTTTTTACATTGTCTTGGATTTACATTCTACATTTTCTTAGCATACTTTACATTCCTTTTAATTCTATAGGATTAGTTAATACACAAAAACTTTTTATCATTTCCTATATAAGTTAATTACATTTTAAAAAAGATTTTACTATAGTCATCCTATAAGAGTTTTGCCTATCCCTGTGGGATCAAAACTTACGACTCCATTAAAGCTTTATATTACTTGAAACGATACGTATACTTACATAGTAACGCTAGTGTGTAAATAATTTTTATCAACTTTATATATTATTTAATTTTGCACACTAGCCGTTAAAAACTATAAATTTGTTCAAGCTTTTGGTCATATTTCTGAACTAAAACTACTGCGTAATTGCGGGTTGGGTCAAGTTTTTGGCGTCGTTGTCGGGATAGCAATGAAACCTTTTTACTTAAGAAAAATCTTTGTTTTAACTATAAAATCAATATAGAAAAATTGTAGTGTCATATATATATGTGTTTGTGTGTGTGTTTAAAAATAAATAAATATACATATATTGTGTGTTTTGTTTGTTTTTGTTATTTATCTTTAATAGTTTATGCGTAATACAGGATATGAAGGATTAGTGTCTTATGATTTTGAGTTAGAGCGAACTATTAGAAAAATTAAAAAATAAAAAGTACTTCACAATTTTCAAGAAATGGCAAGTACTTCACATAATAATTTAAAAAAAATAAATTGATGAGAATATACAAAAACCATTAAGAGGTTATGCTAACCCTCTGGTAGATGAAATTCATCATAGTATACAAACTCCTGTCATAGAAGCCAACACATTTGAATTAAAACCTTTATCATTCCGATGGTACAAAACAACTAATTTGGGGGAACTCTATCTGAAGATCCTAGCTTACATCTTGCAAGTTTTCTAGAAATTTGTGCCACATTTCAGTATAATTATATCTCTAATGATGCTGTTAGACTTAGATTTTTTCCTTTTTTCTTTAGGGATAAAGCTAAAATATGGTTGAACTCATTAGAACCTGAATCTGTTAGAAATTGGAGTGTCCTAACACATAAATTCTTGGCTAAGTATTTTCCACCTTTAAAAATTGCTAAGCATCGAAATGATATTACATCTTTTTGTCAATTTAAAGGAAAATCAATATACGAGGCTTGTGAACGCTTTAAGGAACTTCTTAGGAAGTGTGCACATCATTCTTTGCCCGATTGGTTAATAATTCAAATATTTTATAATGGGTTAGTAGGACCTCTTAGATTTATTATTGATGCTATTATTGATAGTTCATTAATGTCAAAACCTTTTGATGAAGCATATCATTTAATTGAAGAAATGACTACGAATAATTTTTCAATGGCCTTCTGAACAGGTAAATCCTAAGAGAATAGCCAGTGTTCATGATTATGATGTTATTTCTATGTTAACATCTCAAGTAGCTGTAATATCAAGAAAGATAGATCAATTTGGATGAAATTTATCTCAAACACCTCCAGTGATTGAAGATAGTTCATAAGGACAAATGGTTGATTCTAATATTCCTTCATTTGAGACTTTAAATGTAATTAACAATAAACTTAATAACCTTTATTCTAACTATTACAACCCAGGTTGGAAAAACCACCCTAACTTTAACTGGAATGATAATTCTGGTGGTGCTAACTGACCCGACCAGCAATTACGTAGTATTTTAGCTTCCAAAATATGGCAAAAAACTTGACCTAATTTATATTTAGCAGCTAGTGTGCAAAATAAAAATGTTATAAAATTTAGAAAATAGTTTACACAATAGGGGTACCACACAAGTATACGTATCATTTCAATTAATATAAGACTTTCTTTAAAAATCTCAGTATCGATCACTGGCCTGACCCGCAATTACAAAGATTTTTAAGCTCTGAAAGATGACTAAAAACTTGACTCAATTTATATTTAAGCGGCTAGTGTGCAAAATAATATTTTACAAAACTTAGAATTTGATTTATATTTCACACACTAGGGGTTCTACGTAATTATACGTATCATTTTAAGTAATATAGGGTTTTCTTTAAAGACCCCAAGTATCGATCTCATAGAGACGCGATGTAAAAAATCCATTAAACTAATTCTAGTTTACTATTATCAGACCTTATGTCTGAAGTTCGATTAAGATGGTGTTTTATTTAGCAACTAATTCTAAATGCAAATATTAAATGTAATGATAACAACTATTTTTAAATGCAAATATTAATTCTAAAGATAACCTTTTTAGATATAAAGATAGCTTTTTCGGATAAATTGGTTTGGAGAATTTTGAGATATTAAAGACAACCATTCGCTTGCAATGTCCTAAATAATGTGAAGGAATGAACTACTTAAAATATAATGTTGTCAGTGACAAATAGAAGCATACCTATTATTTACCCCCTCCCGGTGCTAGTAAAAAACATTGGCTAACTTAAGAACGATTCCTTAACATCTCGACTCCACATCAGTGTTATCTAGCCTCTCACCTCTAAATGCTCCTAGCTTATGTCACTATGATGACCGAATTCCAGCGTCAGGGTACTAAACCTTAAGCTAAATTAATAAGAATTTAGCCTCTCACTCTAGATATAATGAATTATATTCCCATCAAAACTTACCTCCCTATTTATTTACACTCCCCCTTAGGTGATCACAATGGCTTTGTCTAGAATGAAGTGTGGTATTCATTAGTTGGGTGAAATCATAGCCCATCCGGATCATTATATTTCTCATCAGATTTTAACCTCACAAGTGATCAGTTTGTGAAGTCAATTAAGAGTCGACCAAAATACCATCACATTAATAAACTAAGAGAATTTCTAAGCAAATCTAAATTCCTAAACATGCATTTATTTCATTGCATAAGAAAAGTAAAATGAAGATATTGGCAAAAACAGTAAAAAGATTGATAGAATTAAGTAATAAATTATTTGCCAATAAGGAACATATGTCTACCTACACTTTTTCGAGTGTATAGGTATGCTTAGTATTCTATTAGTTTTATGAAACTATATGTCACCTAGAAGCATCTAATAGAAACAAATTATTAAATTATATTTCCTTAAAAGTTGCATTGCCTCCTAAACTATTTTACTAGCTAACTGGTCAATGTGAGTGCACTCAAGTTATGAGATCACCGCTCTATCGAGCCTTAGTTTCACTTACAAAAAATTTTAACATAACTTATTGACACTTAAGTTATTTCAATAAAATAAAAGAGATATTACTCATCACATGAAATTAAAAAAAAAATCCATCATGAAACAAATTTTCCTACACAAGTCATTAATTCATATTAAAAGAAAAGAGTAAATAAAACTACTTACGAAGCATGGATAAAATACACCAGGAAAACTCATTTAAATCAAAGAAAATCCACTAGAAAATGTTTACAAAAATTACAAGGAAATGAAGAGCATAATACTGAACTTTTTCCCTCTGAAAGAAAGAAAAAAATCTCTCCAAAAAAGTCTCCTGCCGATCCATGCGCCGCTCATACTTCCCTACTCACATCTCTCAAAATCCCTCACCAATCTCTCAAGAAAATGAAAAAAATCTACATCTACATAAACTCATGCCAAACTCCTCCTAACACACTTCCTAATTTCTTCTCTAGAATCCTCTAATTACTTCCTAATTTCTCGTTATGAGAGGCGCCAGCCCCCTATTTAAAAAGAAATAAAAACCCCTCCTTTCTCCAAGAGACACATCTCTTCATCCAAGAGACACATCCTTTCATTCCAAGAGATAATTCTCTTCATCCAAGCGCCTTTCCAAGTGTCTAGATTCATTGAATCACTCCATGGGGCGTACAAGTTGTCTAGAAGCTTCCAAAACAGCCCAGAATGGCCCAAAATCGCCAAAAAGCTGTCCAATAACCGTCTCGTTCGCTATAACACCATTTTGGGGCATTATAGCACCTGTTTCTGGCATTATGGAACCATTCTGGGTGCTATAGCACCACCCCAAGTGCAGCTCCACTGTTTCACCTCATTTCAGCTCCGTTGCGCTCCAGATTGGTATACCTATAAGACAGACATGAAAACAACCTTTATTAAAGTGTAATGTCATTTAAAAATATGGAATAAATATGAAGGAGATTAAGCATGGAAAGTCATATCAAAATGCGTCATATCAGAATTTTCTTCTTTGCTCAATTTGGCTCCAAATTACATCGTTTTTTGTTTCATTTTCACCAAAAGTCCATTTCTTGTATCTGAAGACAAAAATATGCAAAATATCTTTCTTTAAAGTATAATATCATTAAAAATGAGCATAAAATGTATACTAAAAATAGGTAATTTTCAAGTGGATCAATCCTATAGGGAAACGAGGTAAGAAATCCCTTAGACTAATTCTAGTCTACTA
>JXCR01139503.1:0-27914 GCA_002079205.1 Phalaenopsis hybrid cultivar
AATAGCTCGTGTTCGAAATCGGCTCGTGAACAGTGTGTTCGTGTTCGGCTCGAAATTGGCTCCTTAACTAAAATTGAGAAAAATAGATGTAAAGTGTGGGATTCGAACCCGGATCAAATCTATACAAAAGAAGACNCGGGCAAGATGGTTTTGTTGAGAATATTTGGCAAAAAATTGCATGTAAATAAAAATAACTTAATGGCAGAGGATCCACATTCATTGATTCCATTCCGCTTACTCACAGAGTACCAAACAGATTTTGGAATGAAAAATGCGGTCTATTTAATAGAAATTAAGGAAATATAACTTTATTTTAATAAAAAAATATGCTAAAGAGATCGAAATGATTCATAAATACGATAGTATTAATATTATTTATTTTTTATACTTTTCAAAAATATGAAAAAATGAGAATACTTTAGAATGATTTGGATGTAAATATAATATTCAGGTATAAAACACAATTGATGAGCAGACCCACAGGTCCTTCCAATGTCTTTTCTTATTCAAATCCTTCGATGATTAAATAAGATAATCCCTAATAGAAGGATAAAATGATTAAAATCTACCAAAGAAAAAAGTTTACACTAGCTATATTGAATGAGATATCTGAACCAACTTTAAACTGACTTCATCTCATTAGAGTTATTAAGGAGTGGCCAAAGTCCCATAACACATGGCTACTCCTAATTAGGTGAAAGTTGACCACATGAACCAAGAACCATGCTGCAATTACCACCTTAGAATTGTTAAAGCCATCAATAAAAATAAAATAAAACTAGCAATTTTTTTTGTAAAATATTATTGAAAAAAACAAGAATGGTTAATTCATATCTCTGTCTGTGAACTTGATTTGAAAATTAGCTAGTCAAAAGAACAAATGTATATCATGTCTGTTGAAGTTTTAACAATCAAATTTGTATGAAATTGCTGATGGTGGTGAGTCTCATATCACAAAAAAAAATAAATGTGTTTCTTAATTTGTAGTCTAGGAGCTGGAATGTTTAATAAAAAAAACCGCATTTAAGAATGGTTTGAATTAATTAACTTGTTTTTGAAATTTTAATTTAGGATTACCATAATTTCTTTAGGAATTATTTGCTATGCTTGTACTAGTCTGAGTTGTTATCCTTTGGTGTAGTTCGTTTGATTGAATTAGACCATCTTTTGGTGTAATTATCAATTTAAAGGCATGAAATTTCTCAGAAAATTAAAGGTCATCCTTAAAATCCTTTCCTATTCCTCTTCCTCCTCTATGAGATGTTTTAAAGAGCAC
This sequence comes from Phalaenopsis hybrid cultivar, assembly GCA_002079205.1. Lineage (NCBI taxonomy): Eukaryota > Viridiplantae > Streptophyta > Magnoliopsida > Asparagales > Orchidaceae > Phalaenopsis > Phalaenopsis hybrid cultivar. The sequence continues at coordinate 1,277 of JXCR01139503.1, forward strand.
AAAATAACCATCCTACAACGAGAAAAAGATGTCGGCATAGCATAAAAGTACGAAATGTTGTCATGCTCGTCTTCTAGCAAAGGAACATATATTACATAAAGACTAAAAGCCAATTTAGTATTTACAAACTTAGAAAGGCTAAAGTAGGCTTTGTGAAGTAATTGACTTACCTCTAGTAACTCAGCCTGGTGATTAGGTACAAGCAATTTTTTGTCATTTTCTTGTAAAAATATAATACGCCTCGGAACCAAAATCAATGAACAAACCATGATGAAACGGCAATGGATAGGTGGAAGAAGCACAAACAAGGGCTGCTCTTAAAAAAATAATCAAGATACAAGGAAGATCTACTTTGGAGAGGTACATCGTCACTCCCACATCATAGACATCCCTAGGAACACCACAAGAAGAAGAAAACAACAGCCAAACAAAAACATGCATGAAAAAGGCAAATCCTAGGTTATCCCTCTTAATAGAATCACCTTCCAGCATTTCAAAAACTTTTCTTCCCAACTTTCCCTCCCAACTCCTCTAATTTCTCCTCCTTAAATGTGTGATTATGGCCCCAGTGCACCCCATCCTCTCCTAATTCGCTTTTGCAGCCCGCCTTGCTCGGTGTGCTTCTTCACACAGCTCAAACCGACCAGCCTGTGGGCCAGTTGTGTGATTTCCGGCAAGTCCAGGGTGGACCGGCACTGTTCTCACCATAACAAGATATTATTATTGATATGTCACCAAAAAATCCACTTGATCAAGCACAAATCTTAATGCAGTTTCAAAATGAAATTTTCTGAAGTCAAATTCAAAATCATGAGTTTCAATTTCAACAATTTTATAGCCAAATTGATCATCTTAACAATATAAAGTCAGTGATAGCAAAAATAGTTTAATCGAGTCCATACGAGTTCAAATCAAGTACTTGAATTGTGATTGAAAACTTTAAATCAATAATTAAAACATCAAATAATCTCCAAATTTGACATGTTTATAGCCAAATCAAGCATCTTAATTGAAGTAATCTAACGAGCCAATAATCGCTCAATTTTGATATTGATAAATGCTGAAAAAATTACTTACGAATAAAGGAATTAAAATGAGCCATCTAATGAAGTTTTTTAAGAAATTCAGCTTTCAAAATTATAAATAGGCTCTCATACTTCAAAATGAGGGGGATGGGGAAAGAGTAGACCTCAGTATTTTTAATTGTATAGTGGATTACTTTGTCTATGCCGGGGTCCCAAGATATTTTCCCTTTCTAGAGTTTTTTCATGTAAAAAATGTGGTTGTTTCTCACATTTTTATTCATGTGCCCGCTAAAAAATCATACTGAGGTAAGACTTAAATTTTTCTATTGCCAAGTTTTTTCTAGCACACAACAATTATGTTCGTTGAACTTTCTCCAGCAGATTGAGAAAGAAAAAAGAAGATAATTTCAATTTTAGTTAGATAGTTACATTAAGAAATGATAAAGATTATTTCTCTGTAGTACACGTGCAATGCTCATGCTGAAGAACTTAAAGATCATATATGTTCCTAACCACCACAGGAAAGTAAAATTGTTAAGGATGTATATCAATTAAATCATACTTAACAACCTTACTTGTCAATCCAACAAAAGAGATCCAGGGTGCAAGGTGTGGCGGAAAAACGTGTTTGAATAGAGGTCCGACACGGTTGTCGTCAATGCTTACAATTTCATCATCTTCAAAAAAGGGAAAACTGAAAGTGTATCTGCGCAAATGAAATGGGCATCGTAAGGATAAAATGCTAAAGGCTTGTTTGGGATCAATTTTGTTTTCATTTTTTTTTCTTTTATTTTTAAAAACATATTTATTTATTGTGTGTTTTAGATATTTAATTTTTTGTTTCTAAAAATAAATTAACATATTTTTAAAAACACTCAAAAATAATTTTTAAGTGTTATAACTGTTTTTCAAACAACCACATCTTAATGAAATATATCATACATATTTTATTTCAAATCAAAACAATACAAAATAATAAAAAAATAGAAAATAAAAAGTAAAAAATGATCCCAATAGGCTGCAAGCAAACAAACGAAATTTCAGATGACATCAATAGAATCTCAAAACATAAGATTCCCCCAAAAAAATGAACAACTAGAAAGAAAAGGAGATCACTATACCCTACCCTGTACAATGGAGGATCACATCTGCAATTACTGCTGAACCATCTTCAAATGAGACAGTACCATCTTCATGAACACATTTTATCTGCTTGGAAAGATATTAGCTTCATCATACATGAAAAGATTAATCCGAAAGGGGCTAATATCCAAAAACAATAATAAATTCTGAAGAGAGGACACAAAGGAATAAGATATAACCATCAAATGTTGCCACATATTTACATAGCCATCCAACTTTCCTGTCTCAAAATCTCCCAATCTTGAAGCCACATGAACTTCTTTGGCAAATTTCGAAACTTCTTTAGAGATGTCAAAGGCACTTGCTCCCCTTCCAATAATGACTACAACCTGCCATAACCTTATTTCTATTTACAAAGAATCTGAAGAGAGCCGTCATTATCAAAGTTTCAACTAGTGCATAAGCTTTGTTGTCTCCATATACAAATCTATTAAAAGAATAAATGGGCATCAACATATAGAAATTTGTATATAGAACTACCTGTCTCCCTGAGAGAAGCATTTAGAGATAAATGACTTGCAAAACGAAGGACTATCTAAGTCTCAAATAAATAAACAAATCTATAGTCTTTCAAAATATATTGCTTAATAATAAACAAACACCGATTGTAATCAAGGCAAGCAAACCCTACCTGATCCTGAAATGGTTCAGGAATGCGATAATTATGACTATGTATCTGCTTTCCCGGCCATTTTTGGATGCCTGAGCATATTTACAAAATTAAACATGAGTGCTCAATATATATGTAAAGAAGAACAGATAAATGAAATAAAATAGACATAAGACATTCTTTAACAAAATTAAGTTTGACAAATTAAAGCGACTGCTACTCCTAAGCATAAAATACAACTAAACCAGAGTACAATATTGCCACTACAGTTCAGGCACGACAGTATATGCAAGCTAAAAATAAAATTGCAAACTGCAGAGAAAGAGCTTGAAATAGAATGCGTGTCATTCACAGAAGTATTCCTGCTTAGTTTAAAAAATAAATTATACAAATACAACAGCCATATTATATAAAAGATTCTTTGGAGAAAAAAAGAATAATATATCATCCATGAAGCAGTCAATATAGGTCAATAATTTCTTTCTTTCTTCCTTTTTAAAAAAAGATTATTTACAAAACTTTAGGTGTGGGTTCCCATACTTCCAAATACATAAGTTCTAAATTTTTAATACATGAGACTGTCATGATAAAGAAAATCATGTTTGAAGAGCTCATTGATTCACATGGCAGTGACTAACATATTTTTTTCATCTAGTGTTAAGGTAACAACGTGGTCACAAAATGCAAAAAAAAAAAAAATGAAACTAAAATTTAATAAAAATCCAACTGCCTGACCGCTACCTTAAATTTGCACTGAAGTTCATCTATCATATATACAAGTTCAGAGGACCTTGAAAGACAATAAAATAAGTAGCAAAATGAGAAATGCAAACAGAAATCATGCTGGTTTACCAAAGATGAAGGCAAAATAACAGCAGACAAAGTTATGTATATGACGTGTTTATCCTAAGTGAAGTTCATGCCACTTCTAACCTCTAGCAGTATTGTCTACGTTATAATGAAATCAAGTAAAAATGGGTCAACTATTCGAGCAATGTTGAGTCAATCACCTAAAATGAATCCCTAATATTCTTATTAATTCAAGAAATCTCCTCAAGTTTTTAAAATATGAAATTATCTTGAAACATTTTTACAAATTAAATAGGAAAATTAATAGGGTCATATTAGACAAGGCCAGACTGTTAATCATATTATTGAGAAAACAAAAACCGCACTCTACTTCCCTCGTCACAAACCTTGCCTTAAACTCAAGCTTCCCAACAACTATTCTGCACATGCTGGCTCTTTTTAGGGCCCATTTGGGTTGTTGCAACTATAAGTAAAAGTCGTAGTACTATTATGGGGGAAAAATTTTTTTTTATAAGTTTCCATGAGTTTTATAACCTTTCCTTTTAAAAAAAAAATCAAACAAAAATTTTCTTACAGATGCCGCATACTAATAGCTTGATTGTAAGAAAATAGCTTCTCACTATAGAAAGTTTTTAACATGATGAAGAATAGTATAGCCAAATAAGAGTTTGACAACAATATAAAAAGCAAAGCAAAGTCTCTTGGACCCCTCTCAGTTTCTTTTTTTTAACTGATTGTGAGAAATTTCCAGCACCCTCCACAACTACCTGCCACTTAGGCTCGCCAGAAACAGCCAGAGAGGCTACCGAAATCGATTATCAAAGACCAAAGTTAATTGAAGAATAGGACATGTTGAGGGAAGATGTAGTTATCAATAAAAATAACTATAAAAAGTTTTTGAGAAAAAAAATATTTTTTTAAGAAAATATGAGGTTTTGAAAAACATCTTCCCTTTTGAAAATGTCATACACCGGTTTTCTTACTAGTGTCATATTTTAACAGGTTTGATTTTAAAATACTGCTTCTCATTGAAGGTGTAACTGAGCCAAGCCAACTCGCAAGCCGGCTTGGTCTCGGCTCTATAAATTGCTCATGAACTGAGCTCAACAAGCAAAAGAATCAACCCTGACTAGACTAATTAGCTCGCCAACCAACTCTTTTAAAAAAATAATTAATATAAAATATACTCAATTATATTAAAATTCAAGACTTGATTTTTATATTATTAAAAATATAAAAAATGATATTTTATATTTTATATCAAATAATTTCTTATTAATTACTCCTAAATTCTTATTCTACTTGCTATTTTTTTTATAACGATTGCTTGAATTAATATTATTTTATCTCTTTCATAGTAAATATGCTGGATTGAAATAGTTGAATTAAGCTCAAGTTCCAGCTCAAACTTAATTAATTAATCACATTCTAGCTCAAGCCAAGCTCAAGCAAAGAGAGTGGCTCGAGCTCGACTCGACTCTTTTACTCCCCTATTTCTCACCATATAAATTTCATTAAAAATTAGGAAGAAATTTGCACCCAAGACTTTGGCAACTGTCTAGAAAACAAAACTATTAAAAAAAGTTTTAATGAACCAATAAATCCAAACTAGAATAGAAGTGAAAATTGAACCAAAAGAACTTCTTAAGTGAAACAAGTTTCAACCGCGAAACAAAAACCTAGCACTACACCATCATCTGGAGAACAATTATGGGATTCATTTAATCCTCTTGTGAGTAGGCACTCTTTGTCACTTAATGTTAGTAAACGAGGAGCTTCAAATTTGCCTCGCATGAAAAAAAAATGTTGTGAAAAACGACGACAATAAAGCCAAAAATAGAACGAGAAAAATTACACGCAGAGAAGCACCAGAGCGACACACAAATTTGCATGGTTCGACAAATTTACCTACGTCCACGGAGCTACAAAGAATTGTATTTGTTATAGAAATTATACCGTCGAGCGCCTCGAGGTTTACAAAAGAATCTCTATTTTCTTCTCTCCCTTCCTCTTTCTCTCTCTCTTCCTCTCTTTCTCTCTTAGAGGACTTGGCTTGGCCTTGCTTGGCTTCATGACAAACCATAAGAGGTTATTCATGGAAACTATGTGAGCGGTAGGTAGGTGTGGTAGGTGAGCAGTTAGTGGGTGTGGTAAGTGAGCAGTAAGTGAGTGTGATTCTTAATTAGGAAACTAATTAAATTGCGGTGGACCGGGTCTCCACGTTGTCAAACAATTCTTTCACTTGAAGACTAGGACACTGACTGCATCACTTACTAGCTACATCATCTGCTAGCTGTACCGACATTTTCTTTAAACATGATATTCTCTACCTCTGCAACTCAAAGCCCCTGTATTCACGCTAGGAGACCAACTAAAGACGAGCAAAACTTCAGTTTCTCACGAATAATACCCTCAGTTGATATATCACCATCAACGTAACCTTGTACCTCCAAGCTCTTTCCTGGGTTACTCATGAATTTGCTTACAACTCCCACTGCATGGGCAATATCCTGCCTCAGCTGAAAGCATTTTTCAACAAGTCTAGACGTGTACTTCTTACTGCCATCAAGCGCAATCTTCACCCGGTATATCCACTTGTTGTGCAATAACTTCTTCCTTGGTAGAAGTTCTGCAGCTCTCAAGTCTGATTCTCTGGTAGAGAATCCGTCTTCTTCTTCTTGATCAACTCCCACTTGCTCGAATTCTCATCTTGTAAGATCTCTTTATAGCTCTGGTTCTCCACCATTTATCTGTACAATGTTCGGTTTTCCTGTCTTTGGCGCTCTGCCACTTTTCAAGAAATTGACATTCTACTTCTCCATAATGCACATTTGACTCATGTGTCATCGCCTGAATAAAGCTATAGTCATATATAGTGTGTTAGTTTTTTATCCCGAGCCAGTACTAATGTCTCTTTGGTAAATTTCGAGGTGCTATCTGAGAACACCACTGAATGAAGAAGTAATGCACTAAAGAAATAAAGCAAAAAATGGAACGAGAAAAATTGCATGCAGATAAACACCAGAGCGACACACAGATTTACATGGTTCGGCAAATTTGCTTATGTCCACGGAGCTGCAAAGGATTTTATTTCTTCGATGAATTACACCGTCGAGCGCCATGACAATTACAAGAAAATCTCTATTTTCTTCTCCCTTCCTCTCTCTCTCTCTCTCTCTTCCTCTCTTTCTCCTTTAGATGACTTGGCTTGGCCTTGCATGGCTTCATGACAAACCATAAGAGATTATTTATAGAAACTAGGAGAGCGGTAGGTGGGAGGTAAGTGCGCGGTAGGTGGGTGTAGTAGGTGAGCGGTAGTTGGGTATATTAGGTGAGCAGTAGGTGAGAATGTAGTTGAGCGGTAGGAGAGATTCTTAATTAGGAAAATAATTAAATTGTAGTGGACCAGATCTCCACATTACCAAACAAAAAATATATTAAACAAACATATTTTTAAATTAAAAACAAAAGTGACAAGCCCTGAGATAATTCTTAAATAAATTTTCAGTCAATTGCACAACACAATTGCCACTCCACAATAAACATGATAGAATGTCCCATTGATATGAATTCATAAATCTTGATGCAGGTAGCAAAATATTTTAGCGAAGACAACTTTTGGGTAATTAAAATATTATATTTAAAATTTAGACGATTAAATTATTATATTAAGTAGTTTGAGCCCAATATTTTTATCAAGATTCAACTCGCATAGGATATAATAAATCCCGATTCAGTGGATTTACCAAATTATTCTTGCAGCCTAAGAGCCGCATAAGCTTTCAAAATATTTCTCAAGCGAAGAGAAGCAGCTCACCGGGAATATCATCGAAATGCGGCTGCGTGTGGTGGCCGTTGCATACAACAACCGCTTGAAAAATCTCCACTTCCATTGCCTCCGATGCCTCCGCTGTCCGCCGCCACTCCAACACCCACTCGTCCTTCCTCTCACCAACCCGCTTCACCTTAATCACCTCCACCCCAAGCCTCACCACATCAAGCACACCTTCCTCACACGCAAACGCCTCGATGAACGCAAGAACTTCGCCGTGCCCGGGAAAAGCCCTAGGATCGCCATAGCTGACCTCCCGATCCGGGAATGGGTAGTCGGAGAAACCCATGAGCGGACGGGGAAGATTGGTGCGAAGCGAGTGGTAGAGGCTGCTGTGAACGATCCGGCCAGACGGATGGAGACCCGATGGGTCGGAGTCGGTGGCAGGGTTGTAGACCCAGGTGCCGCCGATGCGGGTCAACTTTTCGAAAACGACGACACGGTGGCCTTCGCGGAGAAGTTCGCGAGCGGCAGATAGGCCGGAGACGCCGGCACCGATAACGGCGACGGAGCAGGATTTTGGCATTTGGGATAGAGAGGACTGAAGTGGAAGACGATGTAAAAAGAGATGGGGAAGTTTAAGGCTAAGCAAGACTTGTTAATCTTGGTTTAGTGAATACTAAAATGTTTAAATTCTGGTATAATAAATATTAAATTTAACTAAATTTTGAAATATTGTTTGATAATTTATTTCACATTTGGTTGAAGTATTAGTATAATATTACTTATTAATGGTATAATTATTAAATTTAATTTAACTTAATTTAATGTCTAATTATATTAATAAAAAATTAGCTATTTATTAAATTAATTGGTCATTAAAGTAAATTCAATTCAATTAATTATTTATTAAATAATATTTTAATATTCAATTTTAATTATTAATTAAATATGNTTAATTGTTTGATAATTTATTTCACATTTGGTTGAAGTATTAGTATAATATTACATATTAATGGTATAATTATTAAATTTAATTTAACTTAATTTAAAGTCTAATTATATTAATAAAAAATTAGCTATTTATTAAATTAATTTGTCATTAAAGTAAATTCAATTCAATTAATTATTTATTAAATAATATTTTAATATTCAATTTTTAATTATTAATTAAATATGTATAAAATTCAGTAATAATTTATTAAAGTTTTTAAAACTAATTGAATATTTAATTTAAAGTTAGTAACTTAAGTAATTAAACTATAATTAGCATAAAATAATATAACAATTAGTCATTAAGTAATTAGTAATTTTTAAGTTTGTTGTGGCCTTACACGAAGATCCATCACATACATAGTTAACTGAGAACTAGAAGAACATGATACAAATTTTTTGAAGCGGAAAAACCCTAAAAAAAGTCACGAAGTCTATCTCAGACAAAGTAATCTATTATGTAAGTGTAATAACATAGATTCATTGATCTTCTTAAAGAAGAAATAACAAAACTGATAATCACATATGTACAATAGGAGCTAGCTATAATAGTCATAATTGCTCTACAACAAATGTCATTCTTAACTATATACAAATTGTTGTTCATAAAGGTCATAGTTGTTAGCTACAAAAGTAATAATTGGTCATAAATGTTGTAGTTGGTGACTACAATAATAATAGTTGGCCACAATACTCGTAGTTGGAATCAATTGACCACAAAGGTCGTATGTGGTTATTACAGTGGCAATAGTTGGCTATAAAATTTGTAGTCAATTGTTGTAAAAGCGGCAATTGATCATATAAGACATAATTGAAAGTTATAACAGTAGTAGTTGGTCATAAAAGTTATTGATGGTTGTTGCACAGACAATAATTGGGCACAAAGGTCATGGTTGGAAGTTACAATAACACCAATTAGCCATAAATGTCATTGTTTGTGATTGCACTGTCAATTGGCAATAGAGGTTATAGTTTGAAGGTATAATAGTAGTTAGTCACATATGATGTAATTGATGACTGCAATATCGCCAATTTGTCACATGAATTGTAGTTGAAAGATATAATAATATTAGTTGGCCAAAAAGTATGTAATAGACGACTGTAATAGCGTCAATTGACTGCATAAGTCGTAGTTAGAAGTTATAATAGTAGTAGTTTGTTACATACGTCGTAATTTATGATTGTACCAACTCGCATAGGGAAAACATGATTTCTAATTTTATATCATTGCATTTATTTTTATACAGTAGAAAGAAAAAATACAGATATTAGAAAATTCATTGTATTCTAGATATGACAGTCGTAAGCAGTGGTAGGTAGTGCCCCGAGGTCGGTTGCAAGAGGCAGTGATGGTCGGCGATGGTCGGCGAGCGATGGTTGATGGCTATAAAAGTCGAAAGTTATAGATGACTCTTCAATATTCTTATACTATCAAATTTGGGATACAACGTTTGCAAGCAAAGATCGCCAACCAGAAAAGGTTGGCGAAAACAAGCTATGACAACCAGCGGTGGTCGAAGAGCAGTGGTCGACAATGATCGGCGGCTATAAGGGATGGAAGTTATTGTTGGGCTTTCAATACATGTGTTATTTGTTACAGTTGTACTTGAGACATAACATTTATACATAAGGATCATTAGCAGTGGTGGTCGACAGTGGTAGAAGGTGGTTGGTGGGTTGTAGTTGATGACTACGACAGTCAGAATTATATTCTGGTCTTGAGTGCAAAACAGGCTCTGAAATTACTTTCCTTCCACCCCCCCCNCTTACACGAAAATCCATCGCACACATAGTTAATGAAGAACTAAAATAACATGATCCAATTTTTTTGAAGCGGAAAAACCGTGAAAAAAGTCATGAAGTCTATCCCAAACAAAATAATCTATTATGTAAGTGTAAGAACATAGATTCATTAATCTTCTTAATTAAAGAAGAAATTACAAAATTGATAATCACATATGTACAATAGGAGCTAGCTATAATAGTCATAATTGCTCTATAACAAATGTCATTCTTAACTATATACTAATAGTTGTTCACAAAAGTCATAGCTGTTAGCTACAAAAGCAATAATTGGTCATAAATGTTGTAGTTTGTGACTACAATAATAATAGTTGGCCACAATACTCGTAGTTGGAATCAATTGACCACAAAGGGCGTATTTGGTTATTATAGTGGCAGTAGTTGGCCATAAAAGTTGTAGTCAATTGCTGTAAAAGCCGCAATTGATCATATAAGACATAATTGAAAGTTGTAACAGTAGTAGTAGGTCATAAATGTTATTGATGGTTGTTGCACAAACAATAATTGGGCACAATGGTCATGGTTGGAAATTACAATAACACTAATTGACCATAAAGGTCATTGTTTGTGATTGCACTGTCAATTGACAATAGAGGTTATAGTTGGAAGATATAATAATAGTAGTCAGTCACATATGATGTAATTGATGACTGCAATATTGTTAACTGGTCACATGAATTGTAGTTGAAAGATGTAATAAAGTTAGTTGGCCAAAAAGTACGTAGTTGACGACTGCAATAGTGTCAATTGACTGCATAAATCGTAGTTAGAAGTTATAATAATAGTAGTTTGTCACATATGTCGTAATTGATGACTGTACCCACTCCCTTAGGGAAAACATGATTACAATTTTATATCATTGCATTTATTTTTATGCAGTATAAAGAAAAATACATATATTAGAAAATTCATTGTATTCTAGAAATGACAGTCGTAGGCAGTGATAGGTGGTGCCCCGAGGTCGGTTGCAACAGGCAGTGATGGTCGGCGAGCGATGGTCGATGACTATAAAAGTCGAAAGTTATCGATGGCTCTTCAATATTCCTATACAATCAAATTTGGGATACAACGTTTGCAAGCAGAGATTGCCAACAAGAAAAGGTCGGCGACAACAAGCTATGACAACCAGCGGTGGCCGAAGAGCAGTGATCGACAATGGTCGGCGGTTATAAAGGCTGGAAGTTATTGTTGAGTCTTCAATACATGTGTTATTTGTTATAGTTGTACTTGAGATACAACATTTATACATAAGGATCATGAGCAGTGGTGGTCGATAGTGGTAGAAGGTGGTTGGCGGGTTGTGGTTGATGGCTACGACTGACATAAGTTATCTTCTGTTCTTCAGTGCAAAACAGGCTCTGAAATTACTTTTCTTCCCCACCCCCTCTCTTTCTTAACGAAAATGTGATTATAATTTTATATTAAACATTGCACTTATTATTATTCAGCGTAAAGAAAAAAATTGATATTATAACATTCTTTGTATTCTAGATATGTCGGTCGTATGCAGGGTCAGTGGTGGTCCGAGGTCGATGACAATAGATGGTGATGGTTGGAAGTGGTTGAAGGTAGTCGAAGAGCGATTGTCGATGGCTATGAAATCGAAATTTATTGATGGTTTTTCAATATGTCTATTATATGTTACAATCTGATTTAGGATACAACATTTGCAAATAGAGATCGCTAGTCGCAAAGGGTCGGCGACAACAAGCTGTAACAACCAGTGATGGTCAAATGGCGATGGTTAATAATAGTTGACAGCTACGAAGGTTGGAAGTTATCGTCTAAACTTCAATTTAGATGTTATTTGTTATGGTTGTATTTGAGACACAACATTTGTAAATAGAGATCGTTAGTAGTGGCGGTCGACAGAGGTAGAAGATGGTCGACAGGCTGTGGTCAATGGATACTACTGTTAGGAGTTATCATCTGGTCCTCAGTGTGGAACGGGCCCCCTCTATCATGTGAAGAGATGAGATGTATTTATCATCTTTTGGGGAAGAGCAATTTGGTCATTTGGTGTGCAACTTTCCCATGATTCATACTGCTCCCCTTTTATTAAATATGGTTTTTTTAATGATTTACAAATTTAACATTCTTTGGCTCGTTAGATTCATTTATTCAAGACATCCAATTTGACTATAAATATGCTTAATTTGGAGCCCATTTGATAATTCAAATGACGATCAAAAGCCTCCAAATGTGCTTTAATGACTTGATCCAATCTTGATTTCCCAATTTTGATTTCATTGTGTTCGTCTTGTCCACATGGTTAACTTGACTTTAAACTTGCTAAAATTGAGGCTCTGGATGATCTTGAATTTGATATTTAAAAAGTTTATTGCTAAAAAATGCTTCACAATTTGTACTAGAAGTTAAAATTTTCTTAATGATGCATCAACATTTAATTACAATAACTTCTATTTAACTAAATAAAAAAATAATATTAAAAAGCAAAAATTAATTAATGATATTAATTAGTAATGACAATTAGAAAGTTTGTTTTAGTTTTTTAATTTCTTATATTTATGTCTATTTAAACAGATTACTTTTTGAGTAATAGATTTAATTATTAATTTCATTTATTTAATATATTTATTACTTTCTTTCATTTTAAACCTCTCAGAGAAGCTTGCATAAACTCAACGTCCGAAAAACCTGTCTTTGAAAATAAAATCCCCTGTCATTCATAACATTTCAAATAAAAAAAACTATACTAACCCTATCTAACAATTTAAGACACAGCCCGCCAACTCCAATTGCAAGCGATCTTTCAACCACAATCATGTGTCTCACCTCCGTCCACTTTGCAGTGAATGGGGAGCCTTCCCTGTGGAGAACCATGGTGTGCTGACGAGATTACTGGATGAAATGATGAATGTGGATGGTCTTCAGTTCTTTCACGTGTCTGCAGAGTGTTGGTCGAGATGAATGACAAATCGTGGAGGAGGAATACTGCGTGATATTTTGGACCTTTGCTTTCAATAACATTAGAAGGGGAGGATCCAATCCGCAATTCTATATATATAATTATTTAATTTTATGAAAAATAAATACAAGAGATCATTTATTTATTTATTTATTGAAGTAAACTAAAATCAATGTGGCCGGTCTTTGGTCAAATTTGAAAGAATCGTTCAATGTGATTTAGATCNTGGGAGGACCCAAGCCGCAATCCTATATATATATTTATTTAATTTTATGAAAATAAATACAAGAGATTTTTTATTTATTTATTTTTTGAAGTAAACTAAAATCAATGTGGCCGGTCTTTGGTCAAATTTGAAAGAATCGTTCAATGTGATTTAGATCTTCATGGTTCATATCATATGAGCCAAAGCACATTCTTGTTTGTTAGTTGGCCATATATGTTTTGTCCCAGATTATGATACAGATATTAATATGGGCGTTCAATATTTAGGAACATTCAGGAGCTACTGTAAGAAGTTACAATTGCTTGAGGTTGGCTTTTTTTACTAGAATTTATAAAAATTTTGGATTTGAAAAAACTTATGATTCAATCATTAGGTGTCCTGAATCAAAGAATGGATTCTTGATTCAGGTTGCTCCTTCCATATGTTTTCTCATAAAGACTGATTTGAGACACTCCAACAAGTCAATGATGGATCAGGTTTGCTTGGAGACAACAAAGCTCGTAGGGTTGTTGGCAGTGGGACAATCAAAATAAGGATGTTTGATGGAGCTGAACGAATACTGCAAAACTTCAGGTACGTACCAGAGCTCAAAAGAAATCTGATTGCTTTAGATATGCTGGAGACAAGAAGATACTCCTTCAAGGCGAAAAATGGTCATATTAGAGTAACTAAAGGTTCTCGTATAGTCGTGAAAGAAGTAAGAAAAAATGGTATATATTCTCTAATCGGAAGAATTGTGATTGCTAAGTTCAGGAACTGTCTGGACTTAGTAGACTCAATCAAGGGCTAAAAGCCAAGGTTGAAGAAATCTTTATTACGGGGCTTTGTAATTGAGAGTCNATATGTTTCCTCATAAAGACTGGTTGAGACACTCCAACAAGTCAATGGTGGATCAGTACTGCTTGGAGACAACAAAGCTCGTAGGGTTGTTGGCAGTGGGACAATCAAAATAAGGATGTTTGATGGAGCTGAACGAATACTGCAAAACTTCAGGTACGTACCAGAGCTCAAAAGAAATCTGATTACTTTAGGTATGCTGGAGACAAGAAGATACTCCTTCAAGGCGAAAAATGGTCATATCAGAGTAACTAAAGGTTCTCGTATAGTCGTGAAATAAGTCAGAAAAAATGGTATATATTCTCTAATAGAAAGAATTGTGATTGCTAAGTTCAGGAACTGTCTGGACTTAGTAGATTCAATCAAGGGCTAAAAGCCAAGGTTGAAGAAATCTTTATTACGGGGCTTTGTAATTGAGAGTCAAGGTGGAAAATTGTTATAATTGATTCACAATTAACTAACTAAAACAATGGGCAAATTTGTAATTCCATAGAAGATATTAAAAAACTATGGAAGCTTCTATGCTCTACTTTGGAGGCCTCATCTATTTATAAATAGATGAGTGAGGCTTGTAAGGGAGAGGAGACTACTACAAGGAGGGAGATATAAATCAAACCAAGAAGACCAAAAAGGGGAAGTAAATCAGTTCAAGAAGAAGAAGAGGAGGAGAGACTTCAAGAATTGAGGGAGGAGTCTTAGATCCTGTATCGAGGTAGTTTCAAGAGGGAGAGATCTAGAAGAGTGTTCATTCCTTGATATAAAAATCCTGTAATTTTTTTTTTTTTGCTTTAGTGAATTTGTTGACAATTCACTCCATGGATGTAAGACTATAGACCGAACCACGTTATTGGTTGTGTTCTTGTTTGTGTGTTCTCTTGCGTTGAATCTTTATTTTTTNGCTTTAGTGAATTTGTTGACAATTTACTCCATGGATGTAGGACTATAGACCGAACCACGTTATTGGTTGTGTTCTTGTTTGTGTGTTCTCTTGCGTTGAATCTTTTTTTTTGCAGCTTTTTTGTTTCTGTTTCTCTATTTTGCTTGCTGTGTTTTCCACATCTTGAATGCAGAAACTATTGCACAAGAAAACAAACATTTCATTCCTTCGGTTCTTGGAAGAGCAGCAAGGTCTTCGGCGGACCAGACTTTCAGCAGGGAGTTCATGAAGCCCTGGAGGTGGCCTTCTAATTGCAGGTACTTGGCAGCAACAAGGTGGTATTCGGTCCTCAGCTAGCAGGTTCTTCCATTCCTTCGGCTGTTCAACACAGGTTATTCTGCTACAGGTAGAAAGAGTTCGACACTCCTTCTGCAATCCTATTCATCGGCTACGACAGCAGGAATTTGGCATATATTGGGTTGTCTAAACCGAAGTAGAAATTTGGCTACAGCCACAAGGTGTTTGGGTTTCTGGACAGGGCCGATTTTTGGCTGCCAAGAAACGAAAGTTTAGCATTCTTTTCTTTCGTCTGTAGCAAGAGGTCGGCAGTCTGAAAAGAACGAGATTCTTGCTGTCGGTAACCCATTCGCTGGAAGCAAAGCCCGCAGGTGTTTGGGCAGCGGCTTTGCAGTATAGTTCTTAGATAATTTCAGGTGTTCGGCGGGNTTCTTTTCTTTCGACTATAGCAAGAGGTCGGCAGTCAGAAAAGAATGGGATTCTTGTTGACGGTAACCCATTCACTGGAAGCAAAAGCCCGCAGGTGTTTAGGCAATGACTTTGCAATATAGTTCTTAGATAATTTCAGGTGTTCGGCGGGGCAAGAATTTTCAACAACAGCATTATGTTGCTCATGTCATTTTTAAGTTCTAATTAATCATTTTTGTAATATTTTTGGCACTATTGTGAGCAAAAATAATTATGTTTGGCATCATGTGATTTACATACAGAACACCTAATTCCAATGAATTTATATGTATTGAACACCTAAATTTTATTTTTTACATATACACCACCTTCTCTATGCATGAAAAAGTTGTATTTTGATTTTTAAAAGCTAATATTTATAATTTGATATGAAAGATTTGGGTGGTATAAAAGAAGTAAAATTTAGGTGTTAGAAATGTAAATACGTAAGCGTTAAGTGATATAGGTCCAAAAAAATAAAGAAGCCATGATGGTAGTGTTGCGTGATATACCAGTTGATGTGGTATATATATAAATCAAACAAGAGAAAGATCAACGAAGCTAAAAAATAGAACTAGAAAATTCATACCAGAAAAAAGTAACACAGCGAAACACACGGATTTATGTGGTTCAGCAAATTGCCTACGTCCACGGAGTTGCAGAGGATTTTACTACTTGAGGAATTTACACCAGTCGATCGTCTCGACTTGCAAGAGGAATCTATCACTTCGTTGCTCTCTCTATTCTTCTCTCTCTACACTAAGATGCAACGAAGAAACTCTACACCGAGATACACAGAAGAAGACAAACTTATAAAAGAAATAAATCTAATTTCTCTTCTGCCACAAGCCACCGAGAAGTAGGGCTGTAAACGAGCCGAGCTTGAGCGAGCTCAGGCTTGGCTCGTGTTCGGCTCGTTCGAAATAGNTCGGCGGGGCAAGAATTTTCAACAACAACATTATGTTGCTCATGTCATTTTTAAGTTCTAATTAATCATTTTTGTAATATTTTTGGCACTATTGGGAGCAAAAATAATTATGTTTGGCATCATGTGATTTACATACATAACACATAATTCCAACGAATTTATATGTATCTAACACCTAAATTTTAATTTTTACATATACTCCACCTTCTCTATGCATGAAAAAGTTGTATTTTGATTTTTAAAAGCTAATATTTATAATTTGATATGAAAGATTTGGGTGGTATAAAAGAAGTAAAATGTAGGTGTTACAAATGTAAATACGTAACCGTTAAGTGATATTGGTCCAAAAAAATAAAGAAACCATGATGATAGTGTTGCGCGGTATACCAGTTGATGTGGTATAAATGTAAATCAAATAAGAGAAAGATCAACGAAGCGAAAAAATAAAATTAGAAAATTCATATCAGAAAAAAGTAACACAGCGAAACACACAGATTTACGTGGTCCGGCAAATTGCCTACGTCTACGGAGTTGCAGAGGATTTTACTACTTGAGGAATTTAACCAGTCGATCGTCTCGACTTGCAAGAGGAATCTATCACTTCGTTGCTCTCTCTTCTATTCTCTCTATTCTTCTCTCTCTATATCGAGATACAATGAAGAAACTCTACACCGAGATACACCGAAGAAGACAAACTTACAAACGAAATAAGTTTAATTTTCCTTCTGCCACAAGCCACCAAGAAGCGGTCAGGAGAGAACAATCTTCTTCTTCCTTCACCGCAAGGAAATACACCTTGCACTTCTCTTTCTCTATCCCGAGGAAGCCCGAAGAAGAGCACCAAAAAACGGTGACTTCGTAAACTAAAGGAGAGTCGTGTGATACCTTTTATCATGAACAGGAGAGAGCGAAGGAATGCTTCGCTTCACAGCAGAGGAAGGCGGGAGCGGCTGGCGTCTATGGTTCGTGACTGAGGAGGCGAGGGGCGAACTGAAGCATTGCTTTGCGAAACAGGAACAGGCGGAGGCCGCGTTTCACGAACTGGAGGCTGGAGTAGGTTGGGGTCGCGACGGGAGCGGGACGCGATCTCTCGCGATCGGAGAGCAAGAGCGGGAGGGGGTTCGGGATCAGGCTCCAATACAACAACTAGCTGGTTGGAGAAGGCATTAAACAAGAGCCACAAGGTGTGAAGGAGAAGAGGGGCTCATGAGAAACGAGATTTAAGTTTCTGCAAGATCTAAAATAATCTTTTAGGCCGTTTGAAATAATTTCATAAATTTGAGTTTTGTTTGCTTTTGGTTTGTTAAACGAGATTCAAATTTATTAAATTATTAATTGATTTCTTTTTTAATGTTGAATCCCAATTTGTCTGTGAATCACACGTCAAGGAATAGAACAGTGAGAGAGAGAGACAGAGAGGGAGAGAGAGAGGAGCATGAATAATAATATGTTTTGTCTAGTTCTAAAATGATCTCTCTTTTTATATGAGAGAGACTGCAATATAATGATATTACATCTCCATTTCTACTTTAATAGAAGATGTAAATGTTATTTTATGTATTTTGCATAAATGAGTATCGTTTGGCTACTCTAGCTCTATCGACTAAGTTAGTGTGGCTTCAACTCGCTAAGTTCTTCGGTTAAATCGATTAGGCGAGCGAACACTCTCGCCTGACTAAGTTTGATTAGCTTTGAGTCAACACGACTGATTCAGTCACCTCAGCTTTGACGACCAATTGATCCAAATCTGATTGTTAGTCATTGATTCCCAAATGAAAAGCTTCTATCGACAGAGACTAAATTATTCTAACTTGATAGGCAACTCATTCCATGATGAGGAGAGTCTATGAGATCCTTATAAATGCTTTATTATATTGTCAATTCTCGACTCCTGGTGAGGAGCCCCGGGGCCGTCTATGGGACGAGTTGTAGGAACTGAATTCTTTTCCCGAGTCATATCTATCGGAAAAAGGTCAATGCCTTCGGTCCACTGTCTTGTAAGTATTAGCTTAAATGTTTATCTGTCTTGCTTTAGTCTTATTTGTTTGAATCGATATCATTTGATTGTTCCCTTGGTCTTTTTCCTGACTCGATCGGACTTCCGATAGGATAGATGAGCCTCCATATCTTCTGTAAGCGGGGCCTAATTTATCATACTTCCTCTCTTCTAGACTTCCCCGGAATCCGTGCTGACCCATATATATATATATTTTTATGTACATATAATAAAATCAAATTCAAGTCATCCGTTCAGCATATCAATTAGTTTACAGCCTAGCTACCTATCAAGCATGAGCGGAGGAATTTTCTTATCAGCCAAGCTGAGATGCCTCGCGTAATCTCGTTAGCCTTTTATATTGTGCATTGTTCACGGGTTCGGATGGATCCATATACTTCCAAACTATATTTTAAATCTATACTCCAAAAATAAAATTGTTTAAGCCTATAAATCATCACGTGAGCAGGGACTTCGATACGCCAGCGGGCAAAATATCCTCCAGCTGTGGAAATTTTATAATTTTGTTTAAATTTGAATTTTATTTCTTGTTTTGGTTTGAAATTTGAAATTGTTTCAATAAAAACTAAAATAAAAATAAAATTCATGTTAAATGAAGTTTAAGAATTTGTTTGGGGTCACTTGTTTTGTTTTTTGTTTTTTGTTTTTTGCTTTTATTTTAAAAATATGTTTTTTTAGTATAATTTTTACATGTTTTTTTATCTTTATTTTAAAAAATAATTTAGTTTATTTTTAAAAATACTTAAAATATTTAGAGATTATTTTGAATTTTTTAAAAATAATAATAATATTTATAATATATTAAATTAATTTATTTTAAATTAAATTAAATTAAAATTAAAATTGTATCACTTTTAATTTTTTATCTTAAAATATTAAAAGCTCTCAATTATGGGGTAATTATGGTCTTAAATCATTAAAAAACTTTATTATTAAGAGCGACTAATATGATTCATTTGATTAGGTGGTTGGAAAAAATATTTGCCAAAAAACCAAAATTCTCCTACCCTAGATTATATATATAAACCACCGCTCTTCATTTGAGAGGAAAATGAGAAGAATATAAATTTGAAAGCGTCTCATGTGTTGAAGATCGGTGATAATTTCCAGCATTTGTAGCCGTAGACTACCACAATTAACCACTGTCGGCCATCCTTGCTTGTTGTCACTGGCCTCCTACTGTCGACGCCCCATGCTCGTAAACTTCATATCGCAAATACGGTTATAACATGTTACACATATATTGAAGACCCGACGATAACTTACAACATTCATAGCAACCAATCATTGTCATCACCTACTGTCATCGACCACTAGCCACCAAAAACCACTGCTTATAACTGTTATCGTACGAATATGTTAATTATGCACCTATATTTTTTTTATATGTTATGTACCAACAAGTGTCGTGTCTGGTGTAAAATAGTAACCCTATTATCTCAATTATGAGAAAAGGATATACATTTGCACTTACACATAGTGAATTAGTTTGAGTAGGTCGGTCCCCATATTTTTTTTTTCCCTTTTCATTATTTTACACAATTTCCTTGTACCTCCTTCTGCTATTTTTCTATTATTTATGTATCTGTTGGATCTTAATGTGACACTAAAATATTAGATTATCACATTGCCACCACAAATTTTTCTGCGTAATAACTATTAGTTTTATTTGTGAAATATATATCAATTAAATTTAATTTGTATAAAAGTAATCTTGAGAACTATTTAATGACATTTTTTTCATTTGTAAATCATTAAATTATGTTTTATGGTGTACATTATATTTGTGCTAATGACAAGAATAAGAAGATACAAAAAATGGCATCCACTATCGTTTTGACGAGGCAGGCCAATTCATACCATAGAGCAAGTTGGGGAAATACTAATGAGAAGAAAAATAATATTAAAAAATGGATTAATTTCGAAATTATAAAGAATACATAAATAATCAATTGATTTTTATATCAAATCACCTAAAGAAAATATCTAGTGTTCTAAAATTCATCATAATTAAATTTTAATTAGAAATATTTTTCCTATTTAAAAAAAAATAGTAAAAAATATCCGACTAATTTTTTTATCATCACAGTTTGAAAAACTGTCTTGAAATTAGAACAATTATAATTGTTGCATGTATTCAAAGATTCATGGCGGTCGAGTGATAATTTAATATTTTAGTGTTCCATGTAGCTCTAACACACAAGCATATGATAAAAGAGAAACATGAGAAGACAACGAGATTTTTTACATGGAAAAACTCGGAAAAGAAAAAAAATTACAAGGCATAGTCCAATCAAAACAATTTACTATAAGTACTAAAATATACCTTTTTTTCTCACAACTGAGAGAGCAGGTTTCTAAATCTACACCAAATATTCTGAATCTACTTCAAATTACAAAAAACCTTCTCAAGTCGGAAAAGTATGACAATATTTTGAATACGACGGTTGTAAATAACATTCCTTATAAGTTATTTTTGGATCCTTAATAAGTAATTATATGTTACAACCACATTTTAGATACAACGTTAGCAAATAGAGGTTGTCGAAGACAGCGAGTAGAAGCTGCTAGTGGTGGCCGATAGCGATTGACGGGCAATGGTCAACTATGGTCTTCATCTATGGAGGCTAGGAGTTTTTACCAGGTCATCAAAATGACATTATATGTTACGATCATATTTGAGATATGTATGACGTCGTTAGCAAGTAGGTGTTGTCGGCGGAAGCGAGTAAGGATGGCTGATAGTGGTCGTCTCACCTTCGTCGGTCAAAGGAGGGTAATGGGTAGTGGTCAACTGCAACCAAATGGCTTTGACCGACGGCAGTTGACAGCTATGGAGGCCGGGAGTTATCATTGGTTCTTTAGTCCACAACAGTTTCTGAAATTCCTTCTCTTATTATCCCCCGAGTGAAGAGATGAGGTCTATTTATATTCTATGATTGTGGGCATTTTGGCCTTTTGATGAATAACTCTCATAACATAATCAAACTACTCATATTGATCTCTTTTGATCTTAAAAATTTTTTAATAATTTGATAGCTTTAATGACCTTAGAATTAACAAAAGCTTAGTCTCATTGGATTCTTTCTGCAGAAACACTTGATTTGAATGTAATTAGGTCAAATTTTGAGTTCTTTTGACCATCCTATTGACGATCCAAAGCCACTAATAGTGCTTTAATGGTTTGACCCTAGCTTGATTGAACTCCGATTAAATTGATTTTTGTATCATTAGGTTCGTCTTGTCAAGACACAATCTTGACTACAAAGTAGGGAAAAATAGGGCCCTAAATGATCTTGTTTTAAATCTAGAATATTTCTTGCTTAAAAAATATCACGACAATCGTGTTAGATGATCAGATTGATTCCATAGATAATATATTCACATTAAATACAAATTAATGGTTTAAAGATTCATCTTATTTAAAATTGGATCGAGAACTAATAAAATCTTCATTTTTTCTCCATAATGATATCTCAATTGCAACTTGTTTTTAAATTCATGTAAGAACACATATATTTTTTAAATGCAACTTGGTTTTGTCACGGGTCATAGAAGAAATGCCAACTTTCAAGGAAATATAATAAACCCTAGAAATTAAAGTATGCCCTACATGCTGATCTTATGAAATGGACAGCCTATATAAGCTAGCAGATATATATCATTGCTTTATGAATGGATTAGACCAATAAACATGACTTTAACCGGGTTAATAGCGTTTGAATATGCACACCTTGGGATTGCACACCCGTGAGTTGGCTCATATATTAAGCATAATGAACTAACAAGTCAAATTTAAGTCAACTTCAACTTACATAAAATGTTTTGAAAATATATTAAATTTTAATATTTTTCTTTTAAAATTTTAAAAATATATAAAAATGATAATTTTATTTTATACCAACTAATTTCTTATTAATTATCTTTTCAAAATACATCTTAATTATAATTTATTACAAGNGATAAGATGTACACAAAATATATTAAAATTCAATATTTTTCTTTTAGATTTTTAAAAATATATATAAATGATATTTTTATTTTATACCAACTAATTTCTTATTAATTATCTTTTCAAAATACATCTTAATTATAATTTATTACAAGTGTATTTTGAATTAATATTATTTTTTTCTTTCATAATAAATGAGATAGTTCTAATTAGTAGAATTAAACTGGAGCTCGAACTCTTTTAATTAATCAAGCTCAAGCTAGTCACGTCTAATGTGCTTTTATTTTTCTTTTTCATATAAAATTAATTAATGATGCTCAAGTTGATAGAGACACGTACTCATCCTCGACTTGATCAAGCTCAAGCTTACATTACTTGATCAAGTNTGCTCAAGCTAGTCAAGTCTAATGTGCCTTCAATTTTCTTTTTCATATAAAATTAATTAATCATGCTCAAGTTGATAGAGACACGTACTCATCCTCGACTTGATCAAGCTCAAGCTTACATTACTTGATCAAGTCAAGGACGAGTATGTACCTTGGTCACCTTGAGCTTGATTAATTTTATATAATTTATTTAAAGTCAGATGTCAATATGACACATTGATATCTGACATTAAATAAATTATATAAAATTTGATTCCATTTACTAAAATATAAAATAATTTTACTATCGAGTTTATTTCAGAATATGTGGAAGGTGAAGAAAAAGGACAAAAAGAAAATGTTAGGCAATGTTAAGTGACGAGAAAATAAGTCCTGACGAAGAGGTGGAACACACCACTCAGTTGTGTACAAGTCGTGATGTGATCTAGGCCATCATCCATACGTTCGTTTATCCAGATGCAAGTGTTTAGACGCTAGATGTGTAAATACATAAGAATTAATTGGTATGTATGTAAATCCTCCCAAATAATAATAAAATGATTTAGAAAAGAAATATGTACAAGGAAAACTTAGGCTCATTTGAGACCAATATATATATATATATATATATATATATATATATATATATATATATATATATATATATATATATNATCCATATGTTAGCTAAGAAAGAAAAATAGAAGTGAACAAGTGTATCACCTACGTGATGTTTGATGACACCCTCAGTTGCAAAGATGAAGCTCTCTTCAAGTAGAGGAATGGCTCCTCTCCTCCTCCTAAGAGTGAGAGGAAGCTCTCCCTATGTAGGAAATGACAACTTTTTCCCTTCTCCAAAGTTGAGTAGAAGCTCTCTTTTTGGAAGGAGACGTGCTTCTTTCCCTCTCTCTTGAAGCGTTCTTCAAGCTCTCTCTCACCCTCTTTCGGAGATTGGTTGTGGAAGAGAAAGAGAAAGATGAAGAAAATAGATTTTTGGTGGGAGAAAATGGAGGGAAAAAGAAAAGGTATTCTTCTTTGCCCGATCTTATTTCCAAAACCCTCTCCACTCTTTTAAATCTCTCTCCCAACTCCACTCTCAACACAAGGAAGCAAGAAAAACAGGAGAAAATAGGAAGAAAAAGATGAATGAGGAAGAAGAATTCCTTCTTCACCTGGGCTCTCCTCCTCCAAAATCACCATTTTCTTCCCTCTAGAGCTTTCTCTCAGTTCTAAAATAGTGGAGTATCCCTTCAAAAATTAGCTCTCCCAACTCATTTTGTTTGGTTTGTTGCACCAGCCATGTCTCTCGCATGGCCTATCTCACTGGTTGACTCCCTGCTCGACACAGCCAATCAATTGCAAAAAAATGAGAAAATCTTGATTTGATCTTTCCTCACTTGCTTTGATCCCTTCCATAAGCTTCATGAAAACCATGTAAAAGTTGTTCATAATTGCCCCATCCATCTGACGTAAAATGGCCTGAAACGACAAGAATTAACAGAGGAAAACAAATTGGGCGCTTAGGCATCGTAGCGGGATTTAACAGGGAGCAAAAGTGTCCATCCCTCATTTTACGATATTTCTTTATTGGGCTCAAAGGCGACTGCAGTGGCGTAGAAGCGGAGGACTTTTAGGTTGGCAAAAGAACGCATGCAAAATGTTGGGTGCCCAAGTGCCCAAAGGCAAAACCACGATCTTTTGATCGCTACCCGACAAGCAGGCACAAAAGCGTCCACCATGGGTGCTTGAGTGCCCAAAGAAAACTTGCGCCTCTTTAAGAGGCGCTAAACAGATGAATGGGCACTTTTGCGTGTTTGAGTAGATATATAAATAAATGACAAAAGCACCAAGTTTATTAGGCCCCATATTCGTTCACAAATGTTCATGTGATCCAAGAACCCGTCTAACATATTGTATCTTTCGGTGGAATTGTCCAATAGCAAATCATAGAAAATTTTTAAATTGAAAAAAATTGCTTGAAAATTAAATTTGAAAAATTAGGGTAAATCGTGCGAGTCACGAATCAATCATTCAGAATTGCGTGGAGTCTACAGTCAGCAGTTAAATTTCAAACGAGTTATTAAAAATCAAGCCAACCCAAAATAATATTTTTTTTTGAATAATTTCGTTGTGTGATAAAATATTCAAGGCATTTCACGTACAAAAAAATAATAAGACCAAGTGAATAGCAACCAATTTGAGATATCGTGAATTAACCTGGAAATTTTGAGAAGTGAGGTGTGTTGAAAGATTCACAGTGATAGAATAATTATCTGGCGTCTTAACGTTGCACAAAAATACATCACATTCAGAAAATTAAAGTGACAGACAACAAACACCCTGTAAAAGGGAAAAACGACTAGGCTTAATCTAGCTGAAATAATTCATAATGTAATGGCGAGTGCACATGCCAACTCTTCTTCTGAATTAGAGAAAATGAAATTGCAAAGTTGATGAACAATAATATTTCAGCAACAATGGTCATAGCGGGCCGCGAAGTTCTTAATCGATTGTTGTGAAGATAATAATTCGTCATAAATATTATAGAAGGTAGTTATAACGTCGGTTTGTCATAGAAGCCATAGTTAAAAGTCACGGTAGTATTGGTCATGTGGGTTATAAATGATTGCATCAGGAGTTTCGGTTGGCCATAAAGGCCATAGTAGAGAGTTGTAGGATCTGTGAGTCACGTGAGTTGTAGTTGGTCACATAGGTCGTAACAGTGAGCTATAATAATGTTAGTAGGCCACAAAGGTCGGAGTTGAGAGTTGCATGAACAGTGATAACGTCTGTAGACCGTAGAGGTCGGAGTTGGTAGCTGCATGAGCTGTGATAATGTTCGTAGGCCACAAATGTCGAAGTTCTGAGATGCATGAGCTGTGATAAAGATCACATGTCACTGAGATCGGAGTTGGCAGCTGCATGAGTTGTGGATCATGTAAGATGTAGTTGGTCACGCAAATCGTGATGAGCAGAGATAACTTCCAAGGGCCTCACAGGCCAGAGTTGGGTGTTGTATGAGCTATGATAACGTATGTAGACTGTAGAGGCCAGAGCAGTGGAGAGGTTGTTGGTTGCAAATCATAGTACTAAAGGGCTTTCGGCAGCAGGTCGGTGCTTTGAAGGGTTGTCAGCAGTAGGTAGGAGCACTGGAGAGGCTATCAGCCGGATGTAAGAGTGCAGAAGAAGTTGGTGGCAGTAGGTTGAAGTGTGGGAGTGAAATAGGAAGGGTGCGAGAATGTCGGGAAGATGACAACGAAAAATAGAGGGGAATATGAAAGGATAACTATCCCACAATAGCGAGTTACAGTCGGAGCACCATCTCGCCGACGAATACAACCGAAGAAGAGAAGAGGAGGACGACAACGGTTGTCCAAACAAAGAACTCAACGAAGTACTAAATCTAAAATAAAGAATAACACACAAGATATAGATATGAAATAGAAAATGAATAGAAATATTAAAGGAATATAAGAGGAATGAGTTCTCTCTTTGGGAGGGAGTAGAATAGGAAATTGAGAGAGGGAATGGGTGGCAATTTTAGCTCCCATGATAGCCGGCCGGTTCAACCGGCCACCCAACAAGCTCCGTTGCATATATATATATA
>JXCR01139503.1:28541-67872 GCA_002079205.1 Phalaenopsis hybrid cultivar
ATTTGTATCACCAATGGGGAGATCATCGTATCTTAACAGCTCATCAGCTGTTGAGTAATCACCATAATCATGATANTTATATAACCCTAAACTTAGTTTCAAATATAAGGCTATTTATTTCACCTCATATTTAAAAATTTTATAAAATAAGACCAAGTGAGGTCCCTTCAAGGTNGGCTATTTATTTCACCTCATATTTAAAAATTTTATAAAATAAGACCAAGTGAGGTCCCTTCAAGGTAGTAATTATTACACTTAAGACTCTTGACCTATTAGGGTGCATATCTCACATACTACTATAAAGATGATATAAATCCATTTTTATTAGCATTCAAATTTTAGTTTGGATTAATGTTTTAAAAAGTTATTAAATAGTAATAATAAATTAAGAGTAATTCAACATAATTTCAAACCTTCATGGATGGTCTTTAGGGTCTCTCTTGACTACTGGGATTAATTCCATGTTAATTTAAAATTAATCAAATTAAAATGAAACCAAAATATATTAATATGGTTTCATTTTGAAATGATTAATTTTAAATTGACATGGAATTAATCCCAGTAGTCATAAGAGGCACTAAAGACCATCCATGAAAGTTTGAAATGTTGGATTATACTTAAAGCCCATTCAGGGTTCCAGTTTCATAGCTTTTTGTTTTAGAAGTAATTTTTTATTAGTTTGGCCCTTGAATTTTTGCTTTATGTTTGCTACCACTCATCTTTAGAATAGAATAAATTGAAAAGCGGTGGAGGCAATGCGTTATGTGGAAATCACAGTGTTTGGTTGTAAAGCCCTTCACTACCCCCATGAAAATGACGTTTTACTGCCATATGTCCCCAATGTTACCCTTGCTTCACCTATTCTTCCACCTATCTATNTCTTGAATTTTTGCTTTATGTTTGCTACCACTCATCTTTAGAATAGAATAAATTTAAAAGCGGTGGAGGCAATGCGTTATGTGGAAATCACAGTGTTTGGTTGTAAAACCCTTCACTACCCTCATGAAAATGACGTTTTACTGCCATATGTCCCCAATGTTACCCTTGCTTCACCTATTCTTCCACCTATCTATNCAGGTGGTTGGAAAAAATATTTGCCAAAAAACCAAAATTCTCCTACCCTAGATTTTATATATAAACTACCGCTCTTCATTTGAGAGGAAAATGAGAAGAAGATAAAATTTGAAAGCGTCTTATGTGTTGAAGATCGGTGAAAACTTCCAACATTTGTAACCGTAAACTACTATCGACCAACATTAACCACTGTCGGTCATCCCTGCTTCACTGACCTCCTACCATCAACGTCCCATGATCGTAAACTTCATATCCCAAATACGGTTATAACATGTTACACATGTATTAAAGACCCGACAATAACTTACAACATTCATAACGGCCAATCATCGCCATCACCTACTGCCATCGACCACTAGCCACCAAACTTATGAATGTCATAGAACGAATATGTCAATTGTGTGCACCTGTATTTTTTTATATGTTATATACCAACAAGTGCTGTATTTGGTGTAAAATAGTAACCCTATTATCTCAGTTATAAAAAAAGAATGTACATTTGCACTTGCACATATAGTGAATTAGTTTGAGTAGGCCAGTCCCCATATTTTTTTCCCTTTTCAGTTTTTTACGCATAATATTTCCTTGTGCCTCCTTCTGCTATTTTTCTATTATTTATGTATGTGTTAGATTTTAATGTGACACTAAAATATTAGATTATCACTTTGCCACAACAAAATTTTCTGCGTAATGACTATTAGTTTTATTTGTAAAATATATAATCAATTAAATTTATTTTGTATGAAAGTAATCTTGAGAACTATTTAATGACATTTTTTCATTTGTAAATCATTAAATATTATATTTGTTCTACTGACAAGAATACGAAGATACAAAAAATGGCATCCACTATCGTTTTGACGAGGCGGTCCAATTCATACTACAGAGCAAGTTGGGGAAATACTAATGAGAAGAAAAATAATATTAAAAACTGGATTAATTTTGAAATTATTAAGAATATATAAATAGTCAATTGATTTTTATATCAAATCACCTAAAGAAAATTTCTAGTGTTCTAAAATTCATCATAATTAAATTTTAATTAGAAATATTTTTCCTATTTTAAAAAAAATTAGTAAAAAATATCCAACTAATTTTTTAATTCAAACTGTCTTGAAATTAGAACAATTATAATTGTTGCGTGTATCCAACGATTCATGGCTGTCGAGTGATAATTTAATATTTTAGTGTGCCATGTAGATCTAACACACAAGCATATGATAAAAGAGAAAGATGAGAAGACAACGAGATTTTTTACATGGAAAAACTCGGAAAAAGAAATAATTACAAGGCATAGTCCAATCAAAACAATTTACTATAAGTACTAAAATATACCTTTTTTTTCTCACAACTGAGAGAGCAGGTTTCTAAATCTACACCAAATATTCTGAATCTACTTCAAATTACAAAAAAACTTCTCAAGTCGGAAAAGTATGACAATATTTTGAATTCGACGGTTGTAAATAACAGTTCTTATAAGTTATTTTTGGATCCTTAATAAGTAATTATATGTTACAACCACATTTCAGATACAACGTTAGCAAATAGAGGTTGTCGATGACAGCGAGTAGAAGCTGCTAGTGGTGGTCGATAGTGACTGACGGGCAATGGTCAACTATGGTCTTCATCTATGGAGGCTAGGAGTTTTTACCAGGTCATCAAAATGACATTATATGTTACGATCATATTTGAGATACGTATGACGTCGTTAGCAAGTAGGTGTTGTCGGCGGAAGCGAGTAAGGATGGCTGGTAGTGGTCGTCTCGCCTTCGTCGGTCAAAGGAGGGTAATGGGTAGTGGTTAACTGCAACCAAATGGCTTTGACCGACGGCAGTTGACAGCTATGAAGGCCGGGAGTTATCATCGGTTCTTTAGTCCACAACAGTTTCTGAAATTCCTTCTCTTATTATCCGCCGAGTGAAGATATGAGGTCTATTTATATTCTATGATTGTGGGCATTTTGGCCTTTTGATGAATAACTCTAACAACATAATCAAACTACTCATATTGATCTCCTTTGATCTTAAAATTTTTTTAATAATTTGAGAGCTTTAATGACCTTAGAATTAACAAAAGCTTAGTCTCATTGGACAGAAACACTCGATTTGAATGTAATTAGGTCAAATTTTGCGTTCTTTTGACCATCCTATTGACGATCCAAAGCCACTAATAGTGCTTTAATGGTTTGACCCTTGCTTGATTGAACTCCAATTAAACTGATTTTTGTATCATTAGGTTCGTCTTGTCGAGACATAATCTTGACTACGAACTAGGGAAAAATAGGGCCCTAAATGATCTTATTTGAAATCTAGAATA
The DNA here is from genome assembly GCA_002079205.1 of Phalaenopsis hybrid cultivar. NCBI lineage: Eukaryota > Viridiplantae > Streptophyta > Magnoliopsida > Asparagales > Orchidaceae > Phalaenopsis > Phalaenopsis hybrid cultivar. The sequence goes on from JXCR01139503.1 coordinate 31,932, forward strand.
TTTCTTGCTTAAAAAATATCACGACAATCGTGTTAGATGATCAGATTGATTCCATAGATAATATATTCACATTAAATACAAATTAATGGTTTAAAGATTCATCTTATTTAAAATTGGATCGAGAACTAATAAAATCTTCATTTTTGTCCATAATGATATCTCAATTGCAACTTGTTTTTAAATTCATGTAAGAACACATATTTTTTTTAAATGCAACTTGGTTTTGTCACGGGTCATAGAAGAAATGCCAACTTTCAAGGAAATATAATAAACCNAAATTAAAATTGTATCACTTTTAATTTTTTATTTTAAAATTTTAAAAGACCTCTCAATTCTGGGGTAATTATGGTCTTAAATCGTTAAAGAAAATTTTATTATTTAAGAGCGACTAATATGATTCATTTGATCAGGTGATTGGAAAAAATATTTGCCAAAGAACCAAAATTCTCCTACCCTAAATTATATATATGTAAACCACCGCTCTTCATTTCAGAGGAAAATGAGAAGAAGATAAATTTGAATGCGTCTTATGTGTTGAAGATTGATGATAACTTCCAGCATCTGTCGCCGTAGATTACTATCGACCACCGTTAACCACTGTCGGCCATCCCTGCTAGTCGTGACTAATCTCCTACTGTCGATGTCCCATGCTCGTAAACTTCATATCCCAAATACGATTATAACATGTTACACATGCATTGAAGACCCGACGATAACTTATAACATTCATAGCAACCAATCACCGTCATCACCTACTGCCATCGACTACTAGCCACCAAAAACCATTGCTTATGACTGTTATTGTACGAATATGTTAATTGTGTGCACCTATATTTTTTTATATGTTATATATCAACAAGTGTTCTGTCTGGTGTAAAATATTAACCCTATTATGTCAATTATGAGAAAAGGATAAACATTTGCACTTACACATAGTGAATTAGTTTGAGTAGGTCGGTCCCAATGTTTTTTTTCTTTTTTAAGTGTATATACCAACAAGTGTTGTGTCTGGTGTAACACTTACACTTACCTGCTATTTTTCTATTATTTATGTATCTGTTGGATCTGAATGCGACACTAAAATATTAGATTATCACATTGCCACCACAAATTTTTCTGCGTAATAACTATTAGTTTTATTTGCAAAATATATAATCAATTAAATTTAATATGTATAAAAGTAATCTTGAGAACTATTTAATGACATTTTTTCATTTGTAAATCATTAAATTATGTTTTATGGTGTGCATTATATTTGTTCTAATGACAATACTAAGAAGATACAAAAAATGGCATCCACTATCGTTTTGACGAGGCAGGCCAATTCATACTATAGAGCAAGTTGGGGAAATACTAATGAGAAGAAAAATAATATTAAAAAATGGATTAATTTCGAAATTATTAAGAATAAATAAATAATCAATTGATTTTTATATCAAATCACCTAAAGAAAATTTCTAGTGTTCTAAAATTCATCATAATTAAATTTTAATTAGATATATTTTTCCTACTTTTTTTCTTAAATTAGTAAAAAATATCCGACTAATTTTTTTATTCAAACTGTCTTGAATTAGAACAATTATAATTGTTGCGTGTATCCAAAGATTCATGGCGGTCGAGTGATAATTTAATATTTTAGTGTTCCATGTAGGTCTAACACACAAGCATATGATAAAAGAGAAACATGAGAAGACAACGAGATTTTTTACATGGAAAAACTCAGAAAAGAAAAAAATTAGAAGGCATAGTCCAATCAAAACAATTTACTATAAATACTAAAATATACCTTTTTTCTCACAGCTGAGAGAGCATGTTTCTAAATCTACACCAAATATTATGAATCTACTTCAAATTACAAAAAAACTTCTCAAGTCAGAAAAGTATGACAATATTATGAATATGACGGTTGTAAATATCAGTCCTTATAAGTTATTTTTGGATCCTTAATAAGTAATTATATGTTACAACCACATTTCAGATACAACGTTAGCAAACAGAGGTTGTCGATGACAGCGAGTAGAAGCTGCTAGTGGTGGTCGATAGTGATCGACGGGCAATGGTCAACTGTGGTCTTCATCTATGGAGGCTGGGAGTTTTTACCAGGTCATCAATATGACATTATATGCTACGATCATATTTGAGATACGTATGACGTCGTTAGCAAGTAGGGGTTGTCGGCGGAAGCGAGTAAGGATGGTTGATAGTGGTCGTCTCGCCTTCGCGGTTGAAGGAGGCTAATGGGTAGTGGTCAACTGCAACCAAATGGCTTTGACCGATGACGGTCGACAGCTACGGAGGCCGGGAGTTATCATCGGTTCTTTAGTCCACAACTGTTTCTGAAATTCCTTCTCTTATCATCCCTCGAGTGACGAGATGATGTCTATTTATAGTCTATGATTGTGGGCATTTTGGCTTTTTGATGAATAACTCTCACAATATAACAAAACTACTCATATTGATCTCCTTTGATCATAAATAATTTTTAATAATTTGAGAGCTTTAATGACCCTTGAATTAAAAAAAGCTTAGTCTCATTGGATTCTTTCTATAGAAACACTCAATTTGAATGTAATTAGGTCAAATTTTGAGTTCTTTTGAACATCCTATTGACGATCCAAAGCCACTAATAGTGCTTTAATGGTTTGATCTTAGCTTGATTGAACTCTGATTAAACTAATTTTTGTATCATTAGGTTCGTCTTGTCGAGACATGATCTTGACTACAAACTAGCGAAAAATAGGGCCCTAAATGATCTTGTTTTAAATCTAGAATATTTCTTGCTAAAAAAATATCACGACAGCGTGTTACATGATCAGATTGATTCCATAGATAATATATTCACATTAAATAAAATTTAATGGTTTAAAGATTCATCTTATTTAAAATTGGATCGAGAACTAATAAAGTCTCCACAATTCATGTAAGAATACATAATGATATCTCAATAATGATATCTAAATTGAAGGATATCTCAATTGCAACTTGTTTTTAAATTCATGTAAGAATACATATATATTTTTAAATGCAACCTGGTTTTGTCACGGGTCATAGAAGAAATGCCAACTTTCAAGGAAATATAATAAACCCTAGAAGTTAAAGTATGCCCTACATGCTTAATGAAATGGACAGCCTATATGTGCTAAGCAGATATATCATTGCTTTATGAATGGATTAGACCAATAAACATGTCTTTAACCGCGTTAATAGCTTTTGAATATGCACACCCGTGAGTTGGCTCATGAATTAACCATAATGAACTAACAAGTCAAATTGAAGTCAACCTCAACTTAAATAAAATGTTTTAAAAATATATTAAATTTTAATATTTTTCTTTTAAAATTTTAAAAATATATAAAAATTATATTTTTATTTTATATCAACTAATTTCTTATTAATTATCTTTTCAAAATTCATCTTAATTATAATTTATTACAAGTGTATTTTGAATTAATATTACTTTTTTCTTTCCTAATAATGAGATAGTTCTAATTAGTAGAATTAAACTGGAGCTCGAACTCGATTAATTAATCAAGCTCAAGCTAGTCAAGTCTAATGTGCCTTCAATTTTCCTTTTTCATATAAAATTAATTAATCATGCTCAAGTTGATAGAGACACATACTCATCCTCGACTTGATGAAGCTCAAGCTTACATTACTTGATCAAGTCAAGGACGAGTATGTACCTTGAACAGCTTGAACTTGATTAATTTTATATAATTTATTTAAAGTCAGATGTCATCATGTCAATATGATATATTGATATTTGACTTTAAATAAATTATATAAAATTTGATTCTATTTACTAAAATATAAAATAATTTTACTATTGAGTTTATTTCAGAATTTGTGGAAGGTGAAGAAAAAGGAGAAAAAGAAAATGTTAGGCAAGTGTTAAGTGACGAGAAAATAAGTCCTGACGACGAGGTGGAACACACCACTCAGTTGTGTACAAGTCGTGATGTGATTTAGGCCATCATCTGGACGGTCGTTTATCAAGATGCAAGTGTTTAGAAGCTAGATGTGTAATCACATAAGAATTAATTGGTATGTATGTAAATCTTCCCAAATAATAATAAAATGATTTAGAAGAGAAATATGTAGAAGGAAAACATAGGCGCATTTGAGACCTATATATATATATATATATAATCTCTATTACAAAAAAAATGCAAGTATTCTTCACATCCACCATTCATTCAAAAAATGTTTATCTTCTTCATAATTAATCCAAAACACTCATGAATTATAAATTTTCCTCTCCACACTTGATGATATATCTAACATATCTTAGGTGCATCCATGATAAACATTCAAAACCCTAATATTTAAAAACCCAAAGCCAAAAAAAGAACTCCATAAAGATGCCCCCTCCAGCTCATACCTCACATGCGCCCTTCTCTTCTTCCTCATCCTATAAATACCCAACACTCAGTGAAACCTCACCTCATCACCTTCCTCCTTCCTATNCTTCTTCCTCATCCTATAAATACCCAACACTCAGTGAAACCTCACCTCATCACCTTCCTCCTTCCTATNAATCTTTCTTCATAATTAATCCAAAACACTCATGAATTATAAATTTTCCTCTCCACACTTGATGGCATATCTAACATATCTTAGGTGCATCCATGATAAACATTCAAAACTCTAATATTTAAAAATCCAAAGCCAAAAATAGACTCCATAAAGATGCCCCCTCCAGCGCATACCTCACATGCGCCATTCTTTTCTTCCTCATCCTATAAATACCCAACACTCAGTGAAGCCTCACCTCATCACCTTCCTCCTTCCTATACACAACTCACCAGTCATCATGGCAACCAAAGCCGCCCTTTTTATCACGTCCAATCTGCTCGTCTTCATCATGGTTAATGCCGCCAGCGGCAACTGCCCAGTTCCGCCATCACCACCCCCTCCGTGCTCACCCGGGACAAACCCCAGCCCAAACCCAAACCCAAACCCTAACCCTAACCCTAGCCCATCGGGCGGCGGAAGATGTCCCATTGATACACTGAAGTTGGGAGTGTGCGCTGATGTGCTGAATGGGCTCATCAATATATCCCTCGGAAAGNAAACCCTAACCCTAACCCTAACCCAAACCCTAACCCTAGCCCATCGGGCGGCGGAAGATGCCCCATTGATACACTGAAGTTGGGTGTGTGCGCTGATGTGCTGAATGGGCTCATCAATATATCCCTCGGAAAGCCGCCGAAAAAGCCTTGCTGCAGTCTGCTGAAAGGACTCGTAGACCTTGAAGCTGCAGTGTGTCTCTGCACGGCTCTTAAAGCCAATATTCTCGGCATTCGTCTCAATCTCCCCATTGATCTCAGCATACTCGTCAACTTTTGTGGCAGGCGTGTTCCTAAGGGTTTTCAGTGCGCTTGATTCTAGTTCCAGTCTGCATGCCTGCTTGCTTCCTTGCTTATATTGGTTATGGATTTAATTATTTTTGGTTTCTTGTTTTTGTTTTAATTTAATTTGTTTTGATTTATGGTATGTGTTACTGTACTTGAGATTTATGTGTGTTTGTGTTGCCATAATTACTTGCTTGGAATAATGCATTGTTGTTCTTCAGCTGGTCTTTTTATACGTAATTTGGAGCCAAATAAATCAATTTTTCCCGCTATTAAACTTAATCCATCATTATATATAGGGCTGTGAATTTAGCTCAAAGAAGATCATTAATCGCTCCAAAAATGATTCAAATTTTGGCTCGAATCATGATCAGGTAAAAAAAATGAGCCGAACGATAAGCCAAAACTTTTGTTCAAAATCTTTTTGAACCAATTTCGAGCCGACCTAAACTTGGTTCTTAACCCTAACTCTATAGAAATGATTTTCTTTATTTAGCTTTAGAAAAAATAATCAAAGATTAATTAATATTGAATTTTTCTTGACAATAAGATCCAAAAAGTTCAAATCTTGAATTTCATAAACATTTTAGATGGCTGACAGGGTTGATTTTTGCAAAAATAAAAATTACAATTGTATCTTCTCTGAGACACTATGACATTATTTGTTATAATATGTGGCATAGATATAATATTATTATTATTGATATTTTCCCAAAGTAAAAGGCATCAAATAATCACATTCCCCCACCCCTCTCATAACCCTCCAAAACCTGAACTTGTCCTTCCGTCAATTTGCCAGCTAACTTATACTGTTATCGCCTGCAATCTCACATATTGTCCTCTTTTTGATATATAATACTTTTGCTTGCAATAATTATAGAAAAAAGTTAAAATGAAAATATTCTAATTTAGCTTTAATGATGAATATTATATTATGATTCTAAAAGCTATCATTATCAGATTTAGATCTAAATTATCTAATATATAATTTTCTTTATTATTATTTTCTTATAATATGACCTTACCTTTTTCCTTATTTATATATTTATTTATTAATATGTAATTAAAAGCTAATATTGTTTTAATCAAGCCCGTTAAGTTTTTTTTTTTTTTTNGCTCCTCTTTTCGATATATAATACTTTTGCTTGCAATAATTATAGAAAAAGTTAAAATGAAAATGTTCTAATTTAGCTTTAATGATGAATATCATATTATGATTCTAAAAGCTATCATTATCAGATTTAGATCTAAGTTCTCTAATATATAATTTTCTTTATTATTATTTTCTTATAATATGACCTTAGCTTTTTTCCTTATTTATATATATATTTATTAATATGTAATTAAAAACTAATATTGTTTTAATCAAGCCCGTTAAGTTTTTTTTTTTTCATGTTTGTGTATAATAAATAATAGAGAGAGCTTTTAGAAAAATAATTAAATAGCTAAATAGTAATATTAATTTTTTGTACTATTTCTAAGAAAAATCAATATAAGAGATTTGGTGTTTAGATGCAAAAAAAATGTAAAATTTAGGTGTTAGATATGCAAATAGATAGGAATTGGTTGGTATATATTTAAATGCCCATAAGAGAAAAATAACCTTGGGTTGTGAAAAAAACTTGTTGTTTGACAATGACTCATGTTTTGCTTGTTAAGTAACGCATATGCGAATCGTTTGTTTAGAACAATTTTTTTAATCTCGAATTATGAATGTTTGTTTATGAAGTATCCAGCAGACAAATTGTTGAATTGTCTATTTGCTTAATTACTTAGCTGTTTAATTACCCTGTTGGTATATATTTAAATGACATATAAATTCAACAACCTATATATTGTAATGGATTAAGATTAATATAAAAGACCAGCTGAAGAATAACAATGCATTATTCCAAACAAGTAATTATAACAAAGGCATTATGAGTTGGCCAGTTGCATACTCGCTGAATCTCATAGTCTACGAATTGCTCAATCTCCTTCAAAATTGGTAAATCAACAAATTATGTAACTATCAAAATGGTTGAACTGTCTGGCTAAAAACCTAATCAAACAACTAAACATTCAAGTTAACAAGGCATGAGATAATGCTGCAGAACATGCATCAAGCTGCATAATATGACATAAAGTTGATTGACATGACATAAAGCTCTTGAAAATAATATAAAGTTGTTGCAAATAACATAAAAGTGCAAGAAATTACTTAGCATTATGTACCTTTATATATTTTTATATCATGATTATTAAAAATAAAAAAAAGATAAGGTGATGGCTCTTTCTCCTCTCTCAGGTTGTTCCTCCTCTCTCTCTCCTTCTCCCTCTTCTGCTAAATTCCATATGTTACTCCTTTCCATTTCTTTCTCCATCTTTCACTCAATGTTAATAGAATTTGGGCATAACTCACATACATTACAAAACACTACTTCCTAAAAGAATTCAACATTCTGAAATGTGTGTCAAGCGTGGACATATGCTTTGAATATGAAGTTATGCTAAGATATCTTAAAAGGGAAGACAAACTTCACGCTAGAAGAATCTTTACAATATGAGATAAGATACTCTATCCTTGATTTTTTCATTTTCACTTCCTCATCTACAAGTTTCATAAGAGAAAAGAAAAATTGTCGAACATTTAGAGTCTACTCAACTCAATAAACAAATGCTAGGGATAAATTTGAAAAAACTCTTTTCAAAATATAACTCGGTCAAATAAGGACAAAGTCAGTTAACTTAAGGATTGAAGAGCACGNCTTCCATTCTTTAAATCAAGGAATGTGTCCTTTGTAAACAAGTTTCATAAGAGAAAAAAAAAATTGTCGAACATTTAGACTCTACTCAACTCAATAAACAAATGCTCGGGATGAATTTGAAAAAAACTCTTTTCAAAATATAACTCGGTCAAATAAGGACAAAGTCAGTTAACTTAAGGATTGAAGAGCACGAGGTCTCACCCTAGTAAAGTTGAAAATTTACAATAACTACTCCCTACAGGTCTAGCCAAAATGCTCTCAGATGAAGGGCACTTTGAGTTTAGCGAAATTATTTTAATTCTTGTATAATTGAATTATATTATGAGGAAACAACACATCTAGTCACATAAAAAAAAAAGCAACAAAATTTATTTTCTACTGATAATGCTAGGGAACTCTGTTTATATGACCATCGAAACAACTATAAAGCATATAAAGGCGAGTCATAATGTCTCATGGATGGAATCCTAAAGGTGTAACAAAAGTGCCTAAGGATGACTTTTTTGTAGTAGTACTGAGAGCCCCCAAATAGATGAATAATCAATATATTGTGAAATGCAACACTTATTTTAATAGAAAAAAAAATAATTCGTATAAAAAACTTCATTAGATAAATGAAGTATATGCCTGCCTTATAGAGGTGAGCAATGTATTGCTTGCCACAACCCAACATGATATAACCCATATGTGGTAATATATTATATCAAGTTGAGTGCACATCAGATTTTTTATCCCATGATCTATTTCAAAGGAATTTATTTTCTCGTCTAATTTTCATTACACAGAATTACCAAGTCACCAATAATAGTGTAATTAAAAATAAAGCTAAAGATCATTATCATTTCATTTTCTTTATATACATCAAAATTATTTACATTCAAAACATTTATACACATTAATATTGATTTTCTAATAATCCCAACAAAACATACAAACTTATCATGATCACAAAATAAATATATAAAACATACCTCTATCATCAAGTACTATCAGCTCACTTCACAGGATCCTTACCATTCACTGAAAATATATAAAATCAACAAAAGTAAGCGAACAACACAATATGTTATATGAAACCTACAATTGAAATCAATGCACGGAAATAGATCAATATGCATGCATAATAATCATCATATATGTTAAATAAGTAAGTTTGTATGTTACTGAACATGCATATGCATACTATAAAATATGTACCCATAATATGATATCAAATCACAATAGTAATGATGTATAAAATTAATATAAGCAAGCATAAATTTCATCACACATATACAAGACTATATCTTCTGACTAATAATATGTGGTGTTTTCCTAATGTCAATTACAATAAAATAGGTATAATATCATATCATATCCTGTAAATAAAAATTTTCAGAACAGTCAGTCATGTGACAGTCACTTTCAGCCCGTCGACACACATATCATATCATATTCAACCCCTTCTAACTACCAACTTGTATCAGCTTTACACCACTAATCAATTTAAAGAAAAGCCCATCGGCTCTTCCTCTTGCATAGGGTATCATACTTCCATCATCCCGAATCATAATAATCAGTCTTTCTTGCATACACACATTTCACAATATCATATCATTTTAAGCATTTATGACATATTCAGCATCACAGTGTATATGTAAAACAAAATAAAGAAATCCACGGTATCCAATCATATGACAAATCCATATTCAACAATCAAATAAAAACTGCATATTAAACATGTGTGTTGTCATTTTTGTGTCAATATATCATAATATACATTAATTTAAATACATTTATATGAAATTTTATATAATTTAAATTTGAACTTTTGTCTTAAACAAAAGAAATACTCAGTGAAAATTTAATATGTATAGGCCAAAATATACAAAATAGCTAGGGCAACAACATATTAAAAGTAACACTGTTACAGTTTCCGAAATTTGACAAACACACAAAAAGGCAAAATCATTGAAATCAAAGATAGGTTAGCGGTGACCTGCCTTGAGTCCGTCAATTTTTCCAACCGACCCGTCCCAAGAAAATCAAGCTATGACCTCCAGAAATCCTCTCATCTTTCCTGTCCACCTCTCTTTCTACCTAAATTTTTTCACAGTTGGGAAAGGAAAAGCTAAGTGAAACTTCCGGATAAATGAACTTAGGTGAATTTTGTATATATAAAAAAGAGCCATTAGTAGATAGATAATTATACAATTTGTTTTATTTGATTGGTAGAATTTGTATTAAATATTTTATATCTTGAAATCCGGAATTCCAAAATTTATGAAAAAATAGTCTTAAGATGGGTGATCATTTGTGGAACATCTGGTGAAAACAGTATGAAAGATGAATGTCAAATTGCTCTAAAAATAAATTTATGCCCGCACATATCTATTTCTTAAGAAATAACAGTTGTACAATATCTTATATTTTTATATTTTTATTTTTCCTAAAATATGAAAAAATCATAGTTATTAAAGTTCATTATTTACTATATTGTGGTAGAGACGGCTCATAAATCAAACTTATAACAAAGTCATAAAAATTAGTCAAAGTTTATAGATCAAATCTTTCTTTAATATATTTTCTGGTATTAATTTATTGTTTATTAATCAATTATTTTGAAAATGATTTAAAGTCCAAAATAACATAAAATATATCTTTATAAACTTATTGATGCATTTATTGATAATTATAAGCTTGAGCATTGTGGTTGATTTTCATATGTAAGTCTTAGGTATTACATAGCTTTATGTTTTTCATTCTCTTATTTTTTTCATGATTGTCTATCAAATAAATCAGAGATGAGAGAATTGGGGAACTAAAAATATGCAACTAAAAGGGCCTTGAGAGCTTCCCAATTATGAAATTGCTTAATTGTCTGATTTCAAATTGTTGAATGACTCCGTAGTTTAACTGCAGAAGTGGTTGAACTACCTAGTTGGAGAACAAGTCAAATTGTGAAACTGTCAAGCTCAACTAAATGACATGACATGACATAAAGCTGCAAGATATAATATAAAGCTACTGGATGTGACATACAACTATTAGACATGACATAAAATTACTAGAAATGACGTATAACTATTAAATATGATTGAATATTATGCATCTTTATATATGTTTTATGCCTTGATAATAGAACACCTCAGGGCTTATCAATTTGGTATTGTCAAGTTAAGAAGAGCTTTATTATTTGGGAAGTTGCATGTTTTCTATGATGAATTAAAATAATAATTTTTAGCTTAAAAAAGGTCATTATCAATTTTGCTCAATTAAAAAATATTGTGTTTGGTGTGTGCCAAAATATTCGTAGTGGTGGAGTGATAATTCAATATCTTAGCGTTGCACAAATATCAATCACACGCATAGAAAATTTAAATATAACATGAGAAGACACCTCGATTTCTTATATGGAAAAACCCAAACAAGAAAATACTACGGAGTAAAGCTCAGTTAAAATAATTCACTCTAAGTTTGTAAGTATAAAGATAGATCATTTTTTTACAACTGGGAGAACAGTGTTTTTATGTTACATTGAATACAACAATTGTCGATATAAACCGTACAAGACATACAAGTGTTAAAAACAATCTCTATATTTTAACTGAACCAATCACAAGCAGTGGTCGCCGTTATTCACTGGTCGTCGATGACAGATATTGCTAATGATTGTCAGCTACGAAGATCAGATGTTTCGTTAGGGCTTCAACATGGTCGTAGCATATTAGACAATATTTAGGATACAACATTTACAAGCATGGATTTTCGGTGACCAGTGATCGGCTATGACAAGCGATAACAATTGATGGTGGTCAAGGGTTGTCTACAGCTATGAATGCCAAAAGTTATCGTCATNGTTAAATAGCTAAATAGTAATATTAATTTTTTGTACTAGTTCTAAGAAAAATCAATATAAGAGATTTGGGTGTTCAGATGCAAAAAAAAAGTAAAATTTAGGCGTTAGATATGCAAATAGATAGGAATTGGTTGGTATATATTTAAATGCCCATAAGAGAAAAATAAGCCTGATCCCATGCCCATATGTTAAGTAGCATATATGTGAATTGTTTGTTTAGAACAATTTTTTTAATCTCAATTTATGAATGTTTGTTTATGAAGTATCCAACAGACAAATTGTTGAATTGTCTATTTGCTTAATTATTTAGCTGTTTAACTACCCTGTTGGTATATATTTAAACGGCATATAAATTCAATGGCATATATATTGTAATGGATTAAGATTAATATAAAAGACCAGCTGAAGAACAACAATGCATTACTCCAAGCAAGTAATGATAACAAAGGCATTATGAGTTGGCCAGTTGCATACTCGCTGAATCTCATAGTCTACGAATTGCTCAATCTCCTTCAAAATTGGTAAATCAACAAATTATGTAACTATCAAAATGGTTGAACTGCCTGGCTAAAAACCTATTCAAACAACTAAACATTCAAGTTAACAAGACATGAGATAATGCTGCAGAACATGACATCAAGCTGCATAATATGACATAAAGTTGATTGACATGACAAAAAGCTGTTGAAAATAACATAAAGTTGTTGCAAATAATATAAAAGTGCTAGAAATTATTTAGCATTATGTACATTTATATATTTTTATATCATAATAAAATGACACCCTGGGGATTATTAAAAGGGTTAAATGTAAAAATAAAAAAAAATATAAGGTGATGACTCTTTCTCCTCTCTCAGGCTGTTTCCCCTCCCTCTTTCCTTCTCCCTCTTATGCTCAATTCCATAGGTTACTCCTCTCCATTTTTTTCTACATCTTCCACTCAATGTTAATAGAATTTGGGCATAACTCACATACATTACAAAACACTACTTCCTCAAAAATTTTTCATTTTCACTTCCTAATCTCTAATATATATAATTGGTTTCATATAATGTTTTATTAATGCTTCCATTCTTTAAATCAAGGAATGTGTCCTTTGTAAACAAGTTTCATAAGAGAAAAAAAAAATTGTCGAACATTTAGACTCTACTCAACTCAATAAACAAATGCTCGGGATGAATTTGAAAAAAACTCTTTTCAAAATATAACTCGGTCAAATAAGGACAAAGTCAGTTAACTTAAGGATTGAAGAGCACGAGGTCTCACCCTAGTAAAGTTGAAAATTTACAATAACTACTCCCTACAGGTCTAGCCAAAATGCTCTCAGATGAAGGGCACTTTGAGTTTAGCGAAATTATTTTAATTCTTGTATAATTGAATTATATTATGAGGAAACAACACATCTAGTCACATAAAAAAAAAAGCAACAAAATTTATTTTCTACTGATAATGCTAGGGAACTCTGTTTATATGACCATCGAAACAACTATAAAGCATATAAAGGCGAGTCATAATGTCTCATGGATGGAATCCTAAAGGTGTAACAAAAGTGCCTAAGGATGACTTTTTTGTAGTANACCAAAATGCTCTCAGATGAAGGGTACTTTGAGTTTATCGAAATTATTTTAATTCTTGTATGATTGAATTATATTATAAGGAAACAACACATCTAGTCACATAAAAAAAAGCAACAAAATTTATTTTCTACTGATAATGCTAGGAACTCTTTTTATATGACCATCAAGACAACTATAAAGCATATAAAGGTGTCATAATGTCTCGTGGATGGAATCCTAAAGGTGTAACAAAAGTGCCTAAGGATGATTTCTTGTAGTAGTACTAAGAGCCCCCAAATAGATGAATAATCAATATATTGTGAAATACAACACTTATTTTTATATAAAAAAAATAATTTGTATAAAAAACTTCATTTTTCAGATAAATGAAGGATATGTTTGCCTTATAGAGGTGAGCAATGGATAGCTTGTCACAAGCCAACCTAATATAACCCATATATGGTAATAGATTATATCAAGTTGAGTGCACATCAAATTATTTAGCCCATGATCTATTTTGAAGGAATTTATTTTCTCTTCTAATTTTCATTACATAAAATCACTAAGTCACCAATAATAGTGTAATAAAAAAATAAAGCTAAAGATCATTATCATTTAATTTTCTTTATATACATCAAAATTATTTACATCCAAAACATTTATACACGTTAATATTGATTTTCTAATAATCCCAACAAAACATACAAATTTATTATGATCACAAAATAAATATATAAAATATACCTCTATCATCAAGTATTATCAGCTCACTTTGCAGAATCCTTATCATTCACTGAAAATATATAAAATCAACAAAAGTAAGCGAACAACACAATATGTTATATGAAACCTACAATTGAGATCAATGCACAGAAATAGATCAATATGCATGCATAATAATCATGTCATATATGTTAAATAAGTAAGTTTGTAGGTTATTGAACATGTATATGCATACTATAAAATATGTACTCATAATATGATATCAAATCACAATAGTAATGATGTATAAATTTAATATAAGCAAGCATAAATTTCATCACACATATACAAGACAATATATCTTCTCACTAATCATATGTGGTGTTTTTCTAATGTCAATTATAAGAAAATAGGTACAATATCATATCATATCCTATAAATAAAAATTTTCAGAACAATCAGTCATGAGGCATAGTATACCGAAGTAGTCACTTCGAGCCTGTCGACACACATATCACATCAGATTCAAACCCTTCTAACTACCAACTTGTATCAGTTTTACACCACTAATCAATTTAAAGAAAAGCCCATCGGCTCTTCCTCTTGCATAGGGTATCATACTTCCATCATCCCGAATCATAATAATCAGTCTTTCTTGCATACACACATTTCACAATATCATATCATTTTAAGCATTTATGATATACTCAGCATCACAGTGTATATGTAAAACACGAATGTAAAACAAAATAATGAAATCCACGGTATCCAATCATATGACAAATCCATATTCAACAATCAAACAAAATGTGTGTAGTCATTTTTGAGTCAATATATCAGGATATACATTAGCTTAAATACATTTATATGAAATTTTATATAATTTAAATTTGAACTTTTTGCCTTAAACAAAACAAATACCAAGTGAAAATTTAATATGTATAGGCCAAAATATACAAAATAGTTAGGGCAACAACATATTAAAAGTAACACTGTTATAGTTTTCAAAATTTGACAAACACACAAAAAGACAAAATCATTGAAATCAGAGATAGGTTAGCTGTGGCCTGCCTTGAGTCGGTCTATTTTTCCAACCGACCCGTCGCAAGAAAGTCGAGCTATAACCTCCCGAAATCCTCTTATCTTTCCTGTCCACCTCTCCTTCTACCAAAAATTTTTCACAGTTGGGAAAGGAACTTAGGTGGATTTTATATATATATAAAAGAGCCATTATTAGATAGATAATTGTACAATTTGTTTTATTTGATTGGTAAAATTTGTATTAAATATTTTATATCTTGAAATCCAGAATTCCAAAAATTATGAAAAAATAGTCTTATGATGGGTGAGCATTTGTGGAACATCTGGTGAAAACAGTTTGAAAGATGAATGTCAAACTGCTCCAAAAATAAATTTATGCCCGCACATATGCATTTCTTAAGAAATAACAGTTGTACAATATCTTATATTTTTATATTTATATTTATCCAAAAATATGAAAAAATCATAGTTATTAAAGTTCATTATTTTCTATATTGTAGTAGAGACGGCTCATAAATCGGACTTATAATAACAAAGTCATAAAAATTAGTCAAAGTTTATAGATCAAATCTTTCTTTAATATATTTTCTAATATTAATTTATTGTTTATTAATCAATTATTTTGAAAATGATTTAAAGTCCACAATGACATAAAAATATATCTTAATAAACTTATTGATGCATTTATTGATAATTACAGGCTCGAGCATTGTGGTTGATTTTCATATGTAAGTCTTAGGTATTACATAGTTTTAAGTTTTTCATTCTCTTATTTTTTTCATAGTTGTCTATCAAATAAATGAGAGATGAGTGAATTGGGGAACTAAAAATATACAACTAAAAGGGCCTTCAGAGCTTCCCAATTATCAAATTGCTTATTGTCTGATTTCAAATTGTTGAATGACTCCGTAGCCTAACTACAGAAGTGGTTGAACTACCTAGTTTGGGAACAAGTCAAATTGTGAAACTGTCAAGCTCAACTAAATGACATGACATGACATAAAGCTGCAAGATATAATATAAAGCTACTGGATGTGACATACAACTATCAGACATGTCATAAAACTACTAGAAATGACGTATAACTATTAAATATTTATGTATCTTTATATATGTTTTATGCCTTGATAATAGAACACCTCAGGGCTTATCAATTTGGTATTGTCAAGTTAAGAAGAGCTTTATTATTTGGGAAGTTGCATGTTTTCTATGATGAATTAAAATAATAATTTTTAGCTTAAACAAGGTCATTATCAATTTTGCTCAATTAAAAAATATTATGTTTGGTGTGTGCCAAAATATTTGTAGTGGTGGAGTGATAATTCAATATTTTAGTGTTGCACAAATATCATTCACACGCATAGAAAATTTAAATATAACATGAGAAGACACCTCGATTTCTTATATGGAAAAACCCAAACGAGAAAAAACTACGAAGTAAAGCTCACTTAAAATTATTCACTCTAAGTTTGTAAGTATAAAGATAGATCATTTTTTTACAACTGGGAGAACAGTGTTTTTATGTTAAATTGAATACAACAATTGTCGATATAAACCGTACAGGACATACAGGTGTTAAAAACAATATCTATATTTTAACTGAACTAATCACAAGCAGTGATCGCCGGTATTCACTGGTCGTCGATGACAGATATTGCTAATGATTGTCAGCTATGAAGATTAGATGTTTCGTTAGGGCTCAACATGGTCGTAGCATATTAGACAGTATTTAGGATACAACATTTACAAGCATGGATTTTCGGTGACCGGTGATCGACTATGACAAGCGATAACAATTGATGGTGGTCAAGGGTTGTCTACAGCTATGAATGCCAAAAGTTATCGTCATATTTTTAGTCCAGAATAAACATTGAAATTCTTCTTCTTGTCCTTCCCTCCTCAAATGAAGAGATGAGGTCTATTTATAGTCTTTGGGGACGAATATTTTAGCCTTTTGGCAAGTGACTTTTCAACCATCTAATCAAATGTCTCATATTAATCCTCTTTG
Source organism: Phalaenopsis hybrid cultivar (assembly GCA_002079205.1). NCBI lineage: Eukaryota > Viridiplantae > Streptophyta > Magnoliopsida > Asparagales > Orchidaceae > Phalaenopsis > Phalaenopsis hybrid cultivar. The sequence goes on from JXCR01139503.1 coordinate 49,178, forward strand.
ATCATGTGATTTTTTTTAAGGATTTAGGTATCTTAATGACTTTGAAGTTCAACGAGCTTAAACTCTTTGGATTCCTCTGGTTGTGAAGTTCAATTTGACTGTGAAATTTGAAATATATTTGACCATTCAAATAACGATTGAAAATTTATAATTGTGCTTGAATGACTTGCTAGGGCTTGATTGGACCTATTTCGAACCAATTTTGGCATAATTTTGTTTGATTTGTCGAGATGGTCAATTAAACTATAAAATTACTAAAATCGAAACTGTGGATGATCTTTAATTTGAATTTTAAATGTTTATTGCTATAAAACATGCATCGAAATTTATGTAGTATAATATAAATTTTTTTATGATGCTCAAGTCCCGAAACTTGATAAAAGGTGTTAATGTGTAAGAATTTTCAAAGATTAAATTCAATATTTTCACTGCAGTAGCTGTGAACTTCATGTTTANACAATTTTGGCATAATTTTGTTTGATTTGTCGAGATGATCAATTAAACTATAAACTTACTAAAATCAAAACTGTGAATGATCTTGAATTTGAATTTTAAATGTTTATTGCTATAAAACATGCATCGAAATTTATGTTGGATAATATAAATTTTTTACGACGCTCAAGTCCCAAAACTTGATAAAAAGTGTTAATGTGTAAGAATTTTCAAAGATTAAATTCAATATTTTCACTGCAGTAGCTGTGAACTTCATGTTTATAGCCTAAAAAAATTGTCGTTTTTATCTTAGTAACCAAATGATTGAAGTATGTTTAATGATTAACAGTGTTATAATACTACATGAAACAAGTGTTGATATCTGTAGTTCCAAGTAGACTATGCTTGGGAACATATACTAATCAATATTCTTTTCTTTTTTATTAAATTTAATATAGTTGTTAAAAAGGCTANGCATGAAACAAGTGTTGATATCTGTAGTTCCAAGCAGACAATGCTTGGGAACATATACTAATCAATATTCTTTTCTTTTTTATTAAATTTAATATAGTTGTTAAAAAGGCTATTATTCTCCTATCACATTTTACACATAATGGTTGGTTCACTTCTCAAGCGTTGAAGATTTAATAGAGGCGATGAAATGAAATCTTCGTCCATACTCAAAGTGAGTATAGAAAAGGAGAGGTAGAGTCATACAAATTGGGTAGAGATAGTTGGGTCAGGATATCATGGATTAGTCATCCCAAGCTATTAAGCCCCCGAGTCTACTTGATCATGAAGATGGTCAAAAAAGAAAATTTTTGTTTTAAAAAACCATACACAGTTAAATTGCATAGTTAACACTAATATCATTTTTAAAACCTTCATACAAATCTCCATTTGAGTCACTGGGATGTAAGTGAGCCATAACGTGAGCCGGCTCCGGTTTGGATAAATAAGTGGTTATTGAGCTACGCTCAATGAGCTAGCAAGCCAAGCCCAAGTCAGTTCTGACTTGAGTCATTAGCTCATGAGTTAACTTGTTTAAAAAATTAATATCAAAGATACTTAAAGTATATTAAAATTCAAGACTTTGTCTTTATATTGTTAAAAATTATTTTAAAACAATATTTTATAGTTTATATGAAGTGATTTCTTATTATTTAGTATCTAATTGTTCATTCTATTTATCATTTTGTTAAAACACTAGATTGAATAAATAATATTTTCTCTCCTTGTAACAAACAAGCGAAGCTTGCGAGCTAGCTCGAGCTCGCACTCCAATAATCAATCAATGTTCAAGCTCAATCAAATGATGGCTTGATCTCGACGACCCGACTCGACTCATTTATACCCCTAGAGAGAGTCATTCTTAGACAAATAAAATATAAATTAAGAAAATAATAATTATTGACATGAAGCTCTCTTTTTCTTAATTTCTTTTAAATCTTTTATCGCGTATAAAAAATTAATTATCTATATTCGAGTGCGCCATGACACCTCGACAAGGAGATGACCTGTGGGCCCATTTTGAAGCGTGGCCCATCATTTCTTAGTGCGGTGCAAAAATATATGATTAGAGGCCCACACATTGCACTAATTGAGCAAANCTCATTCTATTTATCATTTTGTTAAAACACTAGATTGAATAAATAATATTTCTCTCCTTCGTAACAAACAAGCGGAGCTTGCGAGCTAGCTCGAGCTCAAACTCCAATAATCAATCAATGTTCAAGCTCAATCAAATGATGGCTTGATCTCGACGACCCAGCTCGACTCATTTACACCCCTAGAGAGAGTCATTCTTGGACAAATAAAATATAAATTAAGAAAATAATAATTATTGACATGATGCTCTCTTTTTCTTAATTTCTTTTAAATCTTTTATCGCATTATTGACATGACACCTCGACAAGGAGATGACCTGTGGCCCATCATTTCTTAGTGCGGTGCAAAAATATATGATTAGAGGCCCACACATTGCACTAATTGAGCAAAATCCGTGACTTGATGGCCCACATGGCCTGCCCATGCATTTCAACTCATTGCTCCGAGGACTATGAGCTATATGTGCTGAAATATGGAAAACCACATCCGAGATACCGACCACAGCCAGAGAAAAAATTTGAATTATTGGGCATAACGTAATTTAATAGAAAATATTAGCAAAGCTTTGGGCAACCACAGATTCCTCTGATTTGGTAGCATGTCTAATTTTCTTATTAAATATATATATATATANCCGAGGACTACGAGCTATATGTGCTGAAATAGGGAAAACCAAATCCGAGATACCGACCACAGAGAAAATTTGAATTATTGGGCATAACGTAATTTAATAGAAAATATGAGCAAAGCTTTGGGCAACCACAGATTCCTCTGAGTTGGTAGCATGTCTAATTTTCTTATTAAAAAAAAATTAATATAATTTATTATTTTGTGTGAAATAATAATATAAAAAAAAAACTTTGATATAAATACTATTATTATTTTGAGATTATTTATAGCTAAGGGTGTCACTGAATCAAGCTAACTTGTGAGATGACTCAAACAAGGCTGGACAAGTGGCATGCGAACCGAGCTCAATGGGCTAACATATAACAAATTAAAAAATTTTATCAATAAAATATTAAAATAGTAAAAAAAATAATATTTTGTATTTTATTTTAAGCAATTTTCTATTATTTCTCTTCTAGTTGTTCATTATATTTGTTATTGTATTTGAACTCGATAAAACGATTCTGCTCAAACTTGTTGGCTTGAGCTCAAACTTGAACTCGATAAAATTAATCAAGCTCAAACTCATATCGAGGGTGGCTCGAGCTCGATTCGTTCCGCTTCTTGAGAGTGTACACTATTCAACACAACTGTTACTTTTCAATTTAAATTAAAAAAAAAAAAAACTATTATTACGATGAATATTTCAATGACATTACTTATGAGAGGAGCACACAAAACGGGCCAATATTTTAAGTAGCTATAAAACTTAATATCTAATAATCTCTATTTAAATTAAAATCACTCTTGTCCATAAAGGCAGAACAAAACTCAGCGCACATTAAAAGCTTTTATCCAGTGTAACTAAATAACTCATTCCTAACTCTTATATTGAAGTATTCACCCTAATAAATTCAAATGATTTATTTTGGGGCATTTACACAAATACATATCTAACACTCAAACTTTAATTACATTTATACAACCCAAATCTTTCTTTCGTATGGCATTATAAATTAAATTAAAAAAATGTAGTGAAACTCATTCATATTGATGCATATCTAAGACAGGGCTGTCAACGATCTTATTTCAAGCTGAGCGGGCTCAAATTTAAAATCGAGCTTGATCGGGCTCGAAATTGAAATGAGCTGGCATTTGGATTCGTTTCGACTCTAAATTGAGTCAATCCCGCTCAAAATTAAAACTAATAAAGCTCAAATTGAGTTATTTAGATTCACTCCAGCTTGAAATGGACTCATGACTCGTTATATTCAATTTTACTTAGCATTGTATATATAATTTGAAAATAAAAAAAATACCACGAAAAGATTTCAAGTAAGTTCGAGCTGATCCATATATGACTCAAAATCGGCTAAGAAACATTCAGTCCAAAATTCCATATCATAGCTCAGCTCATTTATTTAGGCCTGAGCTAAAATTCAAATCAATTTTCAAATGATTAACAAACTTCGAGCTAAATTCTGAGCACTAATCTTAGGTGGCACATATTTAAAAATTAAAATTTAAGCATTAAATATGGGACATACATAAGAGTTGAAGGGCATGCATGCAAATCCTCCTTTGTTATATTATGCTGCACTGCCAGACCAAGCATTTATTTTCCACTAATTCCAACTATATTTTAAGGTATATCTAATCCATTTATCTCGTTAACAAAAAAGCTTACACATACAATACAAGCAAGGTAACAAGGACACAGCATAACTATAAGATTATTAAAAATATAAGACATTAATATTATTTAAATCAAATACTTCTATGTTGTGCCAGAGCCATGTCAGAATCACGTCTGTGCCAGATAAGTGTTTGATACTACACAACTCCTTAATTAAGAATGTCCGTAAATCATAGACAACAATAAAAGTGAACAAATACATAATAAAATACATACCACTTAAGTATTGTCAAACATATACACATTATAATACATACCATTAAGTACGGGCACACTAAAAATGTGGATACTCTTTAATCTTCATGTAAGTAATAATAAACTCCTATCTTGTACGCTTTTGAGCAGAAAATAATAATAATTCATCCTATGTTATTAAATGAGAATAGGGCACAAGATCAGTAGGGCATCAGACCAACCATAGATTGAATTTCACAAAGGAAATTAGTACAGAAATAGCTTTCAAAGCTTGAAAGTCAGACACAATACATTACGCTCTGCCTTGAAAACATCTAAGCATTCATATTTACATGCATACCGCTCAAATACGTAACATCACATGAAAAATATCACCATCATTGATTTTTGAAAAGTGAAATACATGTCTTCATGCATAATTTTATTATACCAAAATATTATATAAGTGTTAAAAATCGAACCTTGGGTGTTAGATATGCAAATACATAAGAATTATGTGGCATGCATGCAAATTTCCCAAAAAAAAAAAAAGGAGAAAAAAAACCTCAACGTGTTGATGGTTGGATGGAGATTGCAGCAGGAAATGGGTTGATTGATGCGGCAATATGCGCATTATTTGAGACTTGAGAGGCGAGAGAGTTTGTCTGATTTTCAGAACTTGAAACAAATAATAGTCCTCGACAAGTGGGACAAGAGTAAGCCTCAGTACAGCCCTGATCCAGCCTATGAAACATGTAATGACCAATTTAGAACACTCATAAAAACGTTAATTTAGAAAAACATTTTTTAGAGAGTAAAACAAAAGCTTCTAAATTTTAATTTTAAATTTAAGAAGAAAATTACTCAAGCGAAAAAATCATACCATAGTTTTAAGCAATCAAGATGAAAAAAGTGATTGCAAGGTAGCTTTTTAGCCTTGGCCATTGGTCCCTGCAAATTAAATGGTTGATTATCCCAATCTCTATATAATTAATTCCTATGTATTTACATATCTACCCCTAAACTTCAATTTTTACAAATATGCCACCTTAGTTATGATGATTTGGGTGGTATAAAAATAAAAAAGTAAAGTATATGTGTTAGATATGGAAATATATAAGAATTGGTAGTATGCAAATGCCCCCAAAAAAGGCATCAGAAACAATGGAAGAACTTCCTTACTCTACAAATTGCGCACTGGTCATCCAAAACAGACAAATCGTTATCAGTAGCATCAGGAAATGCTTCACCTATGGAAATTGGATCATTCTTCAAGTTGATGAAACATCTCACCCGCTTCACCATTTTATTCAGAATACACTGTTTCGTTAATTTTAATTAACATGCAGGACTAAATGATAAAAGCAGGATGACTGTTGATCCAATTATACTTACACACAAATACACCAAAAGAACTGTGTTTACAAGGAGAAATGACGTGCCTTGTAGCCACCATATCATCAAGTAATGCCCAACTGACATCGATAAAGCTAAGAAGTCGAGGAGAAAACTGCAATTTCGATTAAGAGTCCCTTTCCACTCTTCTAGAGATCCAGCAGCTGAAATGTTAAAGCAAAATAACTATGTTACATGTCAAGAAGCTCATCAGAATAGCACAAAATACAAGTCCTTTGAGCTAAGGAGCATGGTTATTAAGTTTTAAAAAATTAAATAATCTAAAATTTAAACGGATAGGATTGACAAACTTAACTCATTGATCATTAAAAATTGATAATCAATGAATTGCTCTTCGCACATAACTAATTGCAAATGTATCCAAAGAAGACCTGACGCAACAGATTAAGAAAGAGTTGATGGTTATCTCAAAAGTGCAAAAAGATCCATTTCCTAAACCCTAAACACCTGAACACTAGCCTGAAAATCTCTCAATTATCAATGCATACAGTATGGAAACAGAAAGTAGCTTGATTCAAACGTTGGCGAGCAGAGTTTCAATGGTGAGGACTCCATTACCAACTAGGTAATGGTAGCTGTGGCAACACAAACTCAGCTTGTATTCTTGAATTTGAAGCACACAATAATACTAAAATTTCTCAAACAACTTGTATCCCCATCTCAAGGGTTTTTAAAAAAATAAATAATTTTACCCCAAAATTTTATTAATTAAAAATAAGGCATAAGATTAGTCATGTTGTCTAACCAACCAATAAAGGGTTGAAGCTAACAAGTTATAAAGTCCTTGCATATTATTAGTTCTTATCAAATTTCATTTAATTATTTTAATTAAAAAAAAAATGAATGCAATTAGGATTGTTTATCCTTGAGTATGTTTAATTTTTCAATGAATAGGACCTTGTGCATTACTATCGTAGCTAGCCTTGGATTATAAAAAACATATAAAAAAAAAATTGCAACCCTCTTGCATTATGGGTTGGACAACCTGATGACCTAAGGGCTTGACATGAACAACTTGAGAATTTATTGTTTGGTAACATTATTTTTATTCCATTTTTTTTTACTATTTACACACTTTTGGCGTGTACTCTACGTTAGTAAGGCTGAAGGGTTGCGGAAGAAGTGGGAGAGATGTGGCTAGAGTCTAAAATGATATCGCCGGGATTTTTTTCTCTTACGCAAAAAGATGCGGCTTAATTTTTTGTTCCGTTAACTTTTAATACTTGACAACGCTAAATTCAACATTTAGTAGATTATAAGTTAATTTAGAAAGATAATAAAGTCTCAAAATGACTATGAGATGGAAATCAGAAGAAGTTTAAGCCCTGGATGTTTAAATTAAGAGAAATTAATGAGGAAGGAAGAAGGAGAAGAGTGGAAAGGAGAGAGCAAATATAGAATTTAGGAAGATTAAAGTAGAATTTATTTTCAATTTAATTCGATGTACTAAATATATGGCATGGATAAAATTATTTATAAAAATAATAAAGTTGCATAAAAAATGTAAATGAAATAAAAGTTAGAAAAAGATAATCACAAAGAAGGTAATAATTACCAGTAAAAAAGGAAAAAAATAATTTTTAAAAAGGATAATTCTAATTATTAATTTTCATAAATTAAAAATTGAAGCACAAAATAGCTATAGTAAGTCGAATGCTGCCTTGATCCATATCTTGTTTTGCATCAAATATCCGTAAAACATTATTGTGGTCATTGTTTTAAGCATAGGACATGTTCCAATACATTAATCATGCCACCGTAAGTAATAAAAGGGTAATTAAATAAAAATTTTCACACCTTTCATTGATTTATAGAAATCAAGTGATGCCAAGCAATAGGCTCCATTATCAATTGAATGCCTCTTCCATATCTCAGTCGAATTGAATCCATGCACTGTAAGGGCCTGCACAATAATTTGTGAAGGTTTACATTATTGATTTAAGGAATTCTGAATCCCTAAATCCTATATATGTTCTGTATGGCAACACAAAACATAAATTTATGAAACAAAAACAAGGAGGGCAGAAAAACTAGAAGTAATATCATTGAATGCTGCAAGAAATTTAATTTTCTGCCATAACGAATCTTGCATTCCGAGGACTGAGCATAAGATTAAGAGAAGACAACAAGCCTTCCAAACATCCATCCTCTATGTAATCCTAATATAATAGATGATGCTCTCAAATTAAGTATTGTATTTTAGATTAGTATTAGATTTTATTTCAATTTTTACTTTATTGAAAGTTATAATTTGATTTGAGTTTGGATGACAACAATTTTTGGACTTATCTTGATCTAAGTTTGATAGTATCTTGTATCCCTATTTCTATGCATAAAGGTTTTATGGCTTCTAAATGGGATTACGATTGATTACAAGAAATTGAAAGATCATACACACTATCTGCACTCCCTCCCATATAATAATTGTGCTTCCCTCCTTCCTCGGATCATAATAGAAAATGCAATGAAAAATGTAATACCACTGGAATTCAATATCTCTTGATTCTATTTCTTTTATCTACAACATTTGGTATTTATAGTATACCTCCTAATAGTACTAGTGCATAAACCCCAGCTTGAAGCCATATGATTTATTTCATTTGCTACCATCACATTGTCAAAACGAGATGATTAAAGTGAATGAGATGCATAGATTACACCTGAATGATAACATCATAGCATAAACATTAGTCTGTAAATTACGAAATTTACCTTATTTACTTTAAAATCTTCATTACGAATTTATGGGTTAATCAAATGTCGTAAGGATCCAAACATGCAAAATTATCATGGATATGATTTAGATGTGGGTGAACTGTATGGCTCATGTAATTTTAATCAGACATCATTCATCAAACTATGAGATAACAATATAAGCATGTCCTATGATCATTGGTCGAAATATTGCCCAACTGTACTAAAGATATTATATACAAAACATACTACTACCACAATCATTGACAATCATAAAATATTTATAGGAATTGGGTAATATGTGAATAATTCCCTTAGCCTCTCCATGCCTTTGCCCCCTATTCTTGTTGGTTTATGAAGGATTTAAAAACTGTCTTGCCTTATGTTTTGGCTGATTTGAAAGAGATTTGAAAACTATCTTTTGGCTCCCTATTTATAATGATTTGGAAAGAGGTTTAAATGTCCTTTAGCCTCCAATGTGTGCTACTTTCCATGGAGAGAACTTGAGGCTTAAAAGAATCATTTTGAGCCCATGTTGATCTGGAGTATTTGAAGTATTGCTTTGGGTGCAGCCCATGTGTATTTTGGAAAGGTTAAAATGCTGATTTTTAGGTTGAATGCATATAATGTTTTGGAAAGACTTAATGTACCTTTTTTTTTTGTTTAGCAAATGTCATTTGGGGCATCATGCATTCACTATTTTAAGAACAATTGCAGCGCTACTTGGTGCTGATTTGAATACTATTTTAAAGAGATGAAGCTGTCATGTTGAACCTTGTAAAACCACTGTTTTTTTTGGGAAGGCTTACATATGCTGTTTTAGTGGTTTTAAAAGCTGTTTTTGGACCAATATACATGCTGATTTGAGTGCTTTAAATATCGAACTATAGTGTCGACTAAAATGTTGTTTGGAAGAGGATTTAATGCTACCTTTTGAGATTGATTTGATTGCTATTTTGGGAGGATTCAAACATTTTTTAGGCTGATCCACTCGTTGTTTTGTCTCTTTAATGATTTTGGAGGGGGCGGGCTCCTTTTATCTTCTTTTACTTTTGTTTTTATTTCATTTTCCTTGCTTGATGGTTTAGTTTATGTGCTTATATTCTTATATAGGTGCATATATGATAGAGATGTATGGATCATCAAGCAGGGTTATGCTTGATGATGACAGTGCTTATGCTTGCTAAGATGGGATGATAGAATAGTATCTCCTGTCTCAATGACCTTCTATGAGGGGAGAGCAGGACCGATGATACTATTCACCAACTCTTGGTGCGAAGTTGCCCTTTGCTTTCTTAGGTTGCTGATAGTTCTAGCCTGACCGAGATGGATAACTTGTGGACCAACTAATTTGTCAAAATGCTCACACATAATGTAACAAAAAAAAATATTTTCTCGTGACACTACAAATTTTCACTATTAAGTAAAAGTTAAATCCTACATGCATGACAAATTAAGAATTTTGTAGTGCTAACTTATATAAGTTCACTTGTAAATAACCTTGATTAGGCCAGGAGTTGCCCTCCTTACATTGCTTGGCTGGTGGCTTCTATCCAAAGTTGGATCATGAAGCATACAGTCCAGCTCCGAGCCAACCCTAAACCTGAATGCTTATGGCCCAGTTTGATATTTCACATATGTGTTATTTGTTTTTTACTTTCACTGCGACATTTCCATGCTTTTACTTGTGATTTTGACATTTTTGCAGCAGAGACAAACTTCTTAAATATATATATATATATATATATATATATATATATATATATGTCTCTTATACACATCTNACTGTAAGTGCCTGCACAATAATTTGTGAAGGTTTATATTATTGATTTAAGGAATTCTGAATCCCTAAATCCTATATATGTTCTGTATGGCAACGCAAAACATAAATTTATGAAACAAAAACAAGGAGGGCAGAAAAACTAAAAGTAATATCAGTGAATGCTGCAAGAACTTTAATTTTCTGCCATAACAAAGCTTGCATTCCGAGGACTGAGCATAAGATTAAGAGAAGACAACAAGCCTTCCAAACATCCATCCTCTATGTAATCCTAATATAATAGATGATGCTCTCAAATTAAGTATTGTATTTTAGATTAGTATTAGATTTTATTTCAATTTTTACTTTATTGAAAGTTATAATTTGATTTGAGTTTGGATGACAACAATTTTTTGACTCATCTTGATCTAAGTTTGACACTATCTTGTATCCCTATTTCTATGCATAAAGGTTTTATGGCTTCTAATTGGGATTACGATTGATTACAAGAAATTGAAAGATCATACACACTCTCTGCACTCCCTCCCATATAATAATTGCGCTTCCCTCCTTCCTCGGATCATAATAGAAAATGCAATGAAAAATGTAGAACCACTGGAATTCAATATCTCTTGATTATATTTCTTTTATCTACAACATTTGGTATTTATAGTATACCTCCTAATAGTACTAGTGCATAAACCCCAGCTTGAAGCCATATGATTTCTTTCAGTTGCTACCATCACATTGTCAAAACGAGATGATTAAAGTGAATGAGATGCATAGATTACACCTGAATGATAACATCATAGCATAAACATTAGTCTGTAAATTACGAAATTTTCCTTATTTACTTTAAAATCTTCATTACGAATTTATGGGTTAATCAAATGTCGTAAGGATCCAAACATGCAAAATTATCATGGATATGATTTAGATGTGGGTGAACTGTATGGCTCATGTAATTTTAATCAGACATCATTCATCAAACTATGAGATAACAATATAAGCATGTCCTATGATCATTGGTCGAAATATTGCCCAACTGTACTAAAGATATTATATACAAAACATACTACTACCACAATCATTGACAATCATAAAATATTTATAGGAATTGGGTAATATGTGAATGATTCCCTTAGCCTCTCCATGCCTTTGCCCCCTATTCTTGTTGGTTTATGAAGGATTTAAAAGCTGTCTTGCCTTATGTTTTGGCTGATTTGAAAGAGATTTGAAAACTATCTTTTGGCTCCCTATTTATAATGATTTGGAAAGAGGTTTAAATATCCTTTAGCCTCCAATGTGTGCTACTTTGCATGGAGAGAACTTGAGGCTTAAAAGAATCATTTTGAGCCCATGTTGATCTGGAGTATTTGAAGTATTGCTTTGGGTGCAGCCCATGTGTATTTTGGAAAGGTTAAAATGCTGATTTTTAGGTTGAATGCATATAATGTTTTGGAAAGACTTAATGTACCCTTTTTTTTTTTGTTTAGCAAATGTCATTTCGGGCTTCATGCATTCACTATTTTAAGAACAATTGCAGCGCTATTTGGAGCTGATTTGAGTACTATTTTAAAGAGATGAAGTTGTCATGTTGAACCTTGTAAACCCACTGTTTTTTTTGTGAAGGCTTACATATGCTGTTTTAGTGGTTTTAAAAGCTGTTTTTGGACAACTATACATGCTGATTTGAGTGCTTTAAATGTCGAACTATGGTGTCGACTAAAATGTTGTTTGGAAGAGGATTAAATGCTACCTTTTGGGACTGATTTGATTGCTATTTTGGGAGGATTAAAACATTTTTTTAGGCTGATCCACTTGTTGTTTTGTCTCTTTAATGATTTTGGAGGGGGCGGGCTCCTTTTATCTTCTTTTATTTTTGTTTTTCTTTTATTTTCCTTGCTTGATGGTTTAGTTTATGTGCTTATATTCTTATATAAGTGCATATATGATAGAGATATATGGATCATCAAGCAGGGTTATAAGATGGATGGACTGGGGTTTAAGGATGATGATGACAGTGCTTATGCTTGCTAAGATGGGATGATAGAATAGTATCTCCTGTCTCGATGACCTTCTATGAGGGGAGAGCAGGACCGATGATACTATTCACCAACTCTTGGTGCGAAGTTGCTCTTTGCTTTCTTAGGTTGCTGATAGTTCTAGCCCGACCGAGATGGATAACTTGTGGACCAACCAATTTGTCAAAATGCTCACACATAATGTAACAAAAAAAAATCTTTTCTCGTGACACTACTACTTTTCACTATTAAGTAAAAGTTAAATCCTACATGCATGACAAATTAAGAATTTTATAGTGCTAACCTATATAAGTTCACTTGTAAATAACCTTGATTAGGCCAAGAGTTGCCCTCCTTACATTGCTTGGCTGGTGGCTTCTATCCAAAGTTGGATCATGAAGCATACAGTCCAGCTCTGAGCCAGCCCTAAACCTGAATGCTTATGGCCCAGTTTGATCTTTCACATATGTGTTATTTGTTGTTTACTTTCATTGCGACATTTGCATGTTTTTACTTGTGATTTTGACATTTTTTGCAGCAGAGACAAAAACTTCTTAAATATATATATATCATCCATTTTATGGTGAAGCCGGTGAAAAGCCTTGATATCCCATTGCTATATAAATGAAAATTAAGCCTAAAAAATCAGGGAAAAAAATTTTCTTTCCTCATAAAAAGACAGTTGTTTATCCTTCTACAGGAATGTGAACATAGATTCAACACACACACACACACACACACTCACACACACATATATATAGAGAGAAAGAGAGATTCAATTTGGTGCTGGACATTGAAATACTTAAGCCTCCCTAAGCCCCTTAATAGTTACTAATGTGTTTTGAAACTAAAGTTAAAGGAAAAGTGGCTAGGTTTCGCTAAATTTATCTAAAGTACTATAGAACAGACTATTTAATGGCTCAATCTTGTCATTCTTTCCTCAAACAGATGGACATATGAGTAATTTTGGTCAGAGAAATTTTGCTTTCCACATTAGAATGAAGGGAAAAGAACAATGTTTTCAGAAGCCATCACCTACCAAAACTAAAAGTATTCAGAAACTCCATCATCCCTAAAAAATTGCATTAACTAAAATTGGAAGGTAGGCCATGTTCATATTTTGCAAGTACTGCAAAGAGCATCCTTTTAATGCCTCAATTTACTAAGACACGGAATGCAAGAAATAACCATATCAAAAAATTTGGAAAATGATTGTACAGAGGGAAAAGTTTTACTAAGGAATCAATAAAGGAAGCAAGGGAATTGAGATTACCAACAGTGTCTCAAAAGCTATATTGAGAGGCTCGAAGAATGACAGCAAAAACAAGGTAGATCCAAAGAACGTATATGCTGCCATGCACAACCTTAGCCTGAAAAAACAGAACCAACTCATGTATAAGATCAAAAAGAAAAAAAAAGAACAGAAAAAAGAACCATATCATTCAACATGCATCATAAATATCTGATATCTATGCTTGATATGGAATCAGAAGCAGAACCGCTTAGGAAATCTTACAGGCACCTGATCCATAAATTCACTACAGTTTGTAAGTGATATACTTGTATCAACATCATCATTAAACTTGTGCTAATGAATTGGGTTTGGCTTTATGAATCCTTCTGCATGTACTCTTATTGAGTACAACGCTTCTTCTCTCAAGTTTATGCAGTTTTTTTAGAAACGTTGATCCACGCTCCTTAGGTATATCCCTTTTTACGGGCACCATAGGTGCATCTTGTCCGCATCATAGAATAGTTCTGAAAGCAAAAGTCAATTTCTAGTAACTATCTCTGATAGATTTTGCTCCCACTACAATTGTAATACAACCATTCCAACTCTATCATTCTAATTTTGCTCCTTCATATTAATGCCCTTATTTTTGCCAAACTTCAAACCGTAGTTTTGGAAATGATTGCTACCCCCATGTCCAGCACCAAAATTTCCTTTACATCTGCTGAGTAGAAATGATTCATACCACCATGCCAACAACTTGGTCAAGTGCTTTTATATTCCCCTAACCCATTTTCCGAAAAACTAATAATCTCCCTCATTTCTAAACCTCCATATGTTTTTATATAGACTGAGAAATTTACAGAAACATTTATAAGGATTGAACCTGAAACAAACATGTAGTTATCACATAGCAAGGTAGTCAATAAAAATTCACACAAGCGAATAATGAATCACTTATCTCAGCCATGAAATCACAGCATGAAATGTTTAGAGGTGATCAGCTTCCTTCCGGGTTCCATTTTTTTTTTAATGATGTTTAAATCATATTGAAATGAAATTGACATTTCATGCTCAGGTTTCAAGATGACAACCTCATGACTAAGTGCACCAGCTTTCTAATCTAAGTTGCCTCTTATATTCTCCTTTCCCTTTTCAAACAATGCCAGCTTCTAACTTTTTTATCAATGATATGAAACCCCCAACAATCAGTACGAATAATAAATTCAATGGTACCATTTATCTCTTTTAGTCGATGGTCTTTAACTTCCTGATTGGTTTTCTCAAAAACTCTATCTTGAGCCTCTCCTCCAAATAATAATGCCAATCCAATTTAAAATGAAAAACATCTAATGATGATATTCTTAATTAGTTGCCCAATAGTCATGAATCCATCATTGCCTCGATTGTCCCATTTCACACTACCAAAAATATATTGGATCTTTTTTTTTGTTCCATGTACTTCAAAAATAAAAGAAACCTCGCTCATATTTACACTTTCTAATTTTAAGTGTTTTTTTTTTCCATTTAGGAAAATGATAAGCACATTAAGGCACACTATTAGACATTAAGAAAAGAGTGGGAAGAGTATTATAGTACTGACCCTTAACTACTGATCCCACTATTTAGAAAAAAAAATTTGAGTATTCATTTTTGCAAAATTATAACTTACATGCACTCTTTTATGCATGATTTGCAATTTCATTAAAGACAGAATCCATTGTTTTTAATATTTTTATTGTTCTCTTTTAAATTCTATGTCACAGAACTCTTTATTCTCGCCCTCTTACTCCTGAACAATCAACCTTGTTTGCTGATTCTAGCGCTGATTAAGAGAATCATAGACATGGTGTTCATATTGGTGGCAGACACAGTAGTAGCTGTAACACCTTTTCAACATGCTATTGTAGTTGCACTAAACATCCTATTGAACTTTGCAAGAAGAAATTCAACTAAATCTCCATAGCTCAGCATGTTTCCAAAGTTGGTTCAATCTTGCCTACTCCTATTGCCATATTTTCTGAATTAATTACACTCCATAGAAAATTATCATTGACAACTTTAAGTATCTTAAACATCTATCTCGGCATCTCATGCTGCATCTTCTGCTGGGATTATTCAAGCAGTCTTTATTGTCTTGAGTACTAGATTCTGATGCTTTATCCATATGACATGGAATTGGTAACTTCTTTTATCCCTTATGATGACCTCTCTCCCTCCTATTATCAATGTCAATAAATTCTCTTCTCTAAGCTCTGGCAAAAAATAACTCTAGTATTCCACTTCCTTGACAATATTATATATAACAGAAAAAACTGCAATTTAAATTGTCAAAATAAACTATAAAGCTTCTAATAAACTTTATAAGTAATTAATATACACAAAAAAAATTTAATTCGCATTAGGCACATCCTTTCTCTACAGTACATCCAAAACTACATATCAAAATACTACAATGAAAGACAAAATTGGATTATCTTATAATTACCTAACTTGGTTTTTTCCCTTATTTAATAATATTCATGGTAGAATATAATGAGTTAAAAGCTTGATAGGACAAATAATTTTAATATATAGTTCAAAATAAAACAGAGTAGAAAAAGATATGCGTAGATCATTTGCGCTAACTTAAGTATTAATGATTTTAAATGTAACTAGTTAAGTGATGTAACTCTAAATTAAGGCATGCTTTGATAACTAAGGATGTAAAAAACAAAATCATAAAAAATAATCGTAAATGTCTACAAAAAAATAAAATACAATCATCCGATAACTAATCTTTAATACACTATGCTAGCCAGATGCTAGTATGAAAATAATTATTTTACTTTTTTATTCTCATTTTTTGTTATAGTCATAAATTGTCATTTAATGTATGTTCGAATTTTAACACATTTACATATCATATGATGTTTATTTAGCTCTAATCCATTATCATAGTAGATAAGATTTAGATTTGTACCAACATCATAATTATAAATAGCCCCTCAAAACAAGACTACTCCAAGATGAATTGAGAATAAAAAATCTTCGCATATTAAGATTCATCTAAAAAGAATGTTTCTCTCTCCTTGCTAAGGCTGTCAAAACGGCTCGTTGTTCGCGAACAGCTCGTGCTCAACTCGTTAAGAAGCTCGTGTTCGGCTCGTTCGCTAAGTTAACGAGCCGAACACGAATAACATGAACAAATATTTGTTCGTTCATGTTCGGCTCATTTTAGCTCAAAATACTACTAATTTATATATAAGTTTGATGAATAGTATTTTTTAAAAATTTAATTGACTACAAGGCTACAAAGATTTATAATCAATTAAAATTATTAATTAAGAAAATAGAATAAAAATTATTAAATTAGATTCAAATGATGTTTTAAATCTTATCTCAATCCTTAACAACTTATGACTACGTGATTAGGGTTGTCAAAACGACTCTTTGTTTGTGAACAGCTCGTGTTCGGCTTGCTAAGCAAACGAACCAAACACGAACACACTTTTTGAGCTCGAAATATAAACGAGCCAAACACGAGCTGAGTCTGAGCTCGCTCGTGTTCAACTCGTTTATACCCCTACAGTCCTTGCATAGATCATCATAATTTGTCAACCTACCTCACATGACATGACATTTCATAATTTATTATTATTATTATTATTATTATTATTATTATTATTATTATTATTCTTTTAGCATTAATATTACAAGTGTTTAAAATATTGCAAGCATTATATCAGCAATTCAGCATGTTAGCATTAACCTGTATCGAAGGCATTAACATGCAGCATATGAAGTAACTTATGAATATAGAATGTGCATGATATATCACAAGACCTGCACTGTATGAAATAATATGGAATTATTTTTAACAGGAGTATATGCACAATGCATTAGATCTTTTAACAACATTAAATACTATAAAACTAGATTAAAAAAATTTATATTAAATTTCACAAAAGTACCGCTTAGACTGAAAGGAAAATTTTATAAAAAAAATTATATTAAGTACCGCTTAGACTGAAAGGAACGGCGGTGAGACCTGCAATGCTCTATGGCGTTGAATGTTGGCCTTTAAAAGAGAGGCATAATAATAAGTTAAGAGTTATCAAGATGAGAATGATTAGGTGGATGAGTGGCTTTATACTTAGAGACAAAATGAGAAATGAATACATCCGTGATAGGGTTGGCGTAGCTCATGTGACGGACAAAATTAGAGAAAGTCTTCTTAGATGGTTTGGTCACATTAAACGTCAACTATCTGATGATCCGATTAGGAGAGTAGATGTTTTAGATTCAACTTATGTTAAGAAAGGCAGGGGTAGACCTAGGAAGACTTGGGCTTATTGTATAAAAAATTATCTTAATTTACTAGAACTAAATGAAAATATGACACTAAATAGGACACAATGAAGAAAAAGGATTCATGTAGCCGACCCCACGTAGTGGGATTAAGGCTTTGTTGTTGTTGTTATTGTTGAAAAAGGATTCATGTAGCCGACCCCACGTAGTGGGATTAAGGCTTTGTTGTTGTTGTTGTTTTATTACATTTCACAAAAGAATACAATATCATTGTAATAATTAGCAATAAACTTGAGAAAATTTTTGCTCCCTATATTTCAACGCAAATCCTAGATTCTCCTCAAAATAGACTTCCCACCACCCATCACCCCACACCCCAAAACTTCAATCTTTTATATACTACCTAATAAAATAATAATTTTCTTAAGCCATATAGACTTCTAAGTTACCAGTTCTAATTTAAATCAAATAGCTACAAATAATATTTTTTTATTACAAATTTATCCACAATTAAGCCTTTAAGCCTATCAATCTTAAATCAAACTCAATTCATAGAAAAATTTATTGAATATCAAATTTGATCCAACTCACAAACTCCTTTCTTTATTGTTATTCTCTTATGGCCAGCTATCCCTTTTAAGCTTTATGTTCAGCTCTCTGAAGGTTACAGGAGAAAAGAACAGCTCAAGTATAAGGTGTATATATATATATATATATATATATATATATATATATATATATATATATATATATATATGTATA
>JXCR01139503.1:68298-102438 GCA_002079205.1 Phalaenopsis hybrid cultivar
TATATATATATATATATATATATATATATATATATATATATATATATATATATATATATATATATATATATATCCACCAGATTATCTGTCATTGAATATTTAGTTTAGCCGAAAATATATACTTTGCTATAGAACAGCTTTATAAACAATAAATTAAATGAGCGGATAGTGTTATTATATATATATATATATATTCATGTAAATTATATACTATATATATTTCTATATAAAAAAAATAACATTACTGGATGTAATATTTTATAAATGCTTTTAGACAATTTTGTATGAAAAAATTGAGATAAATATTAAAGAAATTTTGATCTTATCTTTTTATGTTTTGGGTTATTCAATCTGTTTAGTGGAGCAAGTTCCACTGTCCCTATTAGAAATTTAATTAATTGCTAATTAATCTCCTTCCAGATTTAATCTCTCGCTTCCTCTTCCAAGCAACCGCCATCTTTCCCGCGGAACCGCGTACCCATCGTGTGAGCTCTCCCTTCCCGCGTGAACTCGGTTTCCTTAATTAGGCTTTTAGCTTATTATAAATTGCAAAGCCAAAAGGCCTGCTAAGAGTATCCCAAAGCCACCTCTCTTCAGCAGCAAAAGAATAGGAGCGGGGGCCACCTTGATTTGGCTTCTTCCAACTGAAGCATGAGGGAGAACAAAAGTTCTTTGGTTTTTTTCTCCCCCTTTTCTTTCACCTGGCTTGATAGAGAGAGAGAGAGAAAGGAGGATAGATGAGGTGGAGAGAGAGAGAGTAAAAGAAGTTCTTTCTTGTAAACGTCTAGGTGTTCGATGGTATAATTCCTCGAAGTAATAAAATCTTCTACAGCTCCGTGGACATAGGCAATTTGCCGAACCACATAAATCTGTGTGTTCCGCTGTACTTTTTCTGTTTTGCGATTTTCTCGATCTGGTTTTTTCGTTTTATTGTCGTTATTTTTCACAACAACTGATATCAGAGCTTTGGTTCGTGGCTGAAAAAAAATGACGGGCGGAGCCGAAGCGATGACATCAGGGATCGAGTTCAATAACATAGATTTTGGTTGCTGGAGGATGCAAATAGAGGACTACCTCTATGGGAAGAAACTTCACCTGCCATTGTTGAGAAAGAAGCCAGAAAAGATGAACAAGTCGGAATGAAATTTGTTGGATCGATAAGTTCAACGAGTTATTCGATTAACCCTATCGAGGTTTGTTGCCCACAACGTCATCAAGGAGAGGATTACTGCAGATCTTATGGCGTTTTATCGAGTATGTATGAAAAATCATCAGCGAATAACAAGGTGCACTTGATGAAAAAGTTATTCAACTTAAAGATGACAGAAGATGTGTCTATTGCTCAACACCCGAATGATTTCAATAATATCACAAATCAATTGTCGTCTGTTGAAATTGATTTTAATAATGAGATACGTGCACCGATATTGTTGGCATCATTGTCAAATAGTTGGGAAGTAATGAACATGATAGGTAGCAGTTATGCAGGTAAATCCAAATTGAAATATGATAATATTCGTAATTTAATTTTGGTTGAGGGGTACGCAGGAAAGATTCTGACGAAACCTCAATTCGAGTTTGACACTGATTGTTGATTACAAAGGGAGATCACATGACAGGAACTCAAACAGAGGAAGATAAAAATCAAAGTATGGTCAGCAGACAACCTGCTAGAATTATGACAAGGCTGACGACATAAAAAAAGAAACTGCAGGAATCTTAAGAAGAATGAGAATGATAGTGCAAATGTGGTAACTAAAGAAACACTGGATGCACTATTGCTGGCAGTTCACAGTTCTGTTGATAACTGGATACTGAATTCAAGGGCTTCCTTCCATATATCTTCCCACAGGGAGTCGATGCGAAATTATGTTGCAGACTACTTTAGAAAGGTACATCTAGCTGATAAAAAAACTCAGGACATTGTGGGAATGGAAGACGTTAATATTGCACTCCCTGATAAAAGCAAATAGACTTTGCAAAAAGTCAGACACGTTCCTGAGTTGAAGAAAAACCTTATTTTTGTTAAGCAGTTCAATGAGGGTGATCATTCAATAATATTTTCAGATAGTACCTGAAAGGTTATTAAATTGACATTAGTACTGGCTCGAGGTAAGAAAACTAACACACTATATATGATTAAAGGTTTGCTCAGGCATTGACACATGAACCAGAAATGCATTATGAGAAAACAGAAGAAAGTCAGTTTCTTGAAAGGTGTCAGAGCGCTAAAAACAGGAAAATCGGATTTTGTACGGACAGATGGTGGAAGACCACAGAGCTATGAAGAAATCTTGTAAAATGAAATTTGAGCAAGTGGGAGCTGACAAAACTTCCACCAAGGAAGAAGACATTGCATAATAAGTGGATGCACCGAGTAAAGACTGCATTTGATGGCAGTAAGAGATACAATGCAAGACTTGTTGAAACAGACTTCAGTTGAGGCAGGATATTGCCCATGCAGTAGGAGTCGTAAGCAGATTCATGAGTAACCTAGGAAAGAGCTTGGAGGTACAAGGTTATGTTAACGTTGATATGCCGACTAAGGGCGTTACTCTTGAGAAGTTGAAGTTGTGCTCGACTTCAGCTGATCTTCTGACATGAAGACCGGGCTTTGAGTTGCAGAGATAGAGTATATCACAATTGAGGAAAAGGACGACACAGCTAATGGATGGTGCGGTCAGTGTCTCAGTCTCTAAATGGGAGAATTATTGAGTTTAGTGGAGTCAGTTCCACTGTCCCTATTAGCAATTTAATTAATTGCTAATTAATCTCCTTCCAAATTTAATCGCTCGCTTCCTCTTCCCAGCTCTAGCCATCTTTCCCGCAGAACCACGTACCCACCGTGTGAGCTATCCCTTCCCAAGTGAGCTCGGTTTCCTTAATTGGGCTTTTAGCTTATTATAAATTGCAAAGCCAAAAGGCCTGCTAAGGGTATCCCAAAGCCACCTCTTTTCAGCGGCAAAAGAATGGGAGCGGGGGCCACCTTGATTTGACTTCTTCCGACTTAAGCATAAGGGAGAACAAAAGTTCTTCGGTTTTTTCCCCCCCTTTTCTTTCACCTGGCTTGATATAGAGAGAGAGAAAAGAGGAGAGAGGTGGACAGAGAAAGAGTAAAAGGAGTGCTTTCTTATAAACGTTGAGGCGTTCGACGGAGTAATTCCTCGAAGTAAGGGGAGAACAAAAGTTCTTCAGTTTTTTCTCCCCCTTTTCTTTCATCTGGCTTGATAGAGAGAGAGAAAGGAGAGAGGAGGTGGACAGAGAAAGAGTAAAAGGAGTGTTTTCTTATAAACGTCGAGGCACTCGATGGTGTAATTCATCGAAGAAATAAAATCTTCTGCAGCTCCATAGACGTAGGCAATTTGCCGAACCACGTAAATTTGTGCATTCCGCTGTACTTTTTTCTGTTTTGCGATTTTTTTTGCTCCGGTTATTTCGTTTTATTGCCTTCGTTTTTCACAACAGAATCTAGTTCACCCTCCTCACTATTTTGAAACTTCACCCATGTGTCATCCTCTCTTTCAAAATTTGAATGTGATGCCTATGAATAAGTAAACATCATATGTAATTTCCCATGTCTTCATCTTCGCATAACAATTCATCTTTTGATTCAATTCACTACAATATATGAAGTCAAGTCCGACGGCAGCCTGATCTAGGTTTCTATTACTTCATCTCATTTAGTGATGAGCATGCCAGATTAGTTTGACTTCATCTGCTGAAACGTTAATCTAAAAGCTTATAGATGTTCAAATTACCATCAAGAAAGGAAGGTATAATTTTCCTTTCAAATCAATATTCACAGTGATACTGCCTGATCCTCATGTTGCTCTTTAAACATCAAGAGTGACATTATAAATCAATTATGTGTCGGTCAAATGTAAGCATTATCCTCTTTATGTTATTCAGAACTTAATGCTTATTGTACATGTTCCATGCCAATTTTGAGGGAATTATTTTTATTAATTGGCAATTTATCAACTTTCACCTATAGTTCTGAATAATACCACTCAATTCTAGATTATTTATCTTCATAAATATCCATTTCACTTGACCCTTCACATCTTTGCCTATATTTGTTTGGTTCATTCTTCTCACCCAAGTTAAAATAAACTCTCCCTATCAGCTATTCTAAGCATTATTCCGTACTAAATAAAAGAATATAGATGTTATAGCTCTAATTGAACAATATGGATTCTCTTTCACATAATCTATGATCTTTAAGTGTGATAATTAAGTAGGTATTTGCTCTACAATCAACCTTAGCTTCCACAAAAGAACCAAAAATATTGAAGCAGATTGTCATTATGTCAAAGATGCATGTTGGCATCAATTTTTTATGTCACAAGTGGAGGATGTCCACCTGCATGGCTTAGGGTGGTCTACGGTTAGTCTGTAACATTCAGTAGCTCAAGACACCCACCCAGAACATTCTGGCACTTGTTTAGGGAAAGTAGCTAGATTTGGTAGTGATTCAGCCCTACCAGGGAAAATTCCCTTTGTGAGGCCCATTCAGGATGTGAGGCATGGTTAATGCCTAATTTGATGATTAGAAGTCACCACACGTTCAACTGGAGCTTCCCACGGCCATAGGAAGTCACGGAGTCCACCAACGCGCGCTACAAAAAAATTAGGGTTTGAGACACCCTACCTGCACCGCAGTTTAGCACGATCGTTGGCACCAATTTCTCCGATAAATGACCGACCAAAATACTTCATTCTGAAGTTATGGGACTATATTTCACTCACATGAAATCTCTCATAGCTTCTGGATCCAAAAAAAATCTTCGTCGGGCGTTCCCAGTGAAAATTAGAGTTTTTTGCTAGACTGGGGCCCCGAGGGCAACCTTGTAGGCCCACGCACCCAAAATACCTTTCCAGGTCGTCTAGCCAAGCCTTTGGAGGCCTAACACATAATTTGAACATTTAACACAAGCCCGACGCCTATGCTGAAAACAGGGAGCCAAGGCTCTCAAAACAAGCCAAAAATCTCATTTTTTTCCCGAGAGCTTGAAGCCTAGGCGCCTCTGTTCGGCCGCTTAGGAGCCGTTGTTCAGGCGCCAAGGCGATATACAAAAGTGCCCTAGCGCCCAGGGAGTGGCACCTAGGCCCTACTCTGGCTCCAGGTCGCGATTTTTTTCCATTTTGATGTCGTATGCCGCCAGAATGTCAGGAGACGTTTGGGAACTCTCAAGGGGATTGTGAAAGGACCCTTTTGATCTCACTTTAGAAGGCTTTTAGGCATCTATTGAGGGCATTTTGTTCATTTGGAGGGGCTTGGTTTGCTTAACTAAACGCCCCTCTCATTCGAACGAGCATCGACGCCATTTTTGCCAGGAAGCCGGGTGAGAGTTGTGGGAGAGCTTAGAGAGTGTTGTTAAGGCTTTTACTTGGAAAGCTAGGGTTATCCCCTCTTCCTCTTCACTTCTCCTATTCCATCTTCTCCATTTCCTCTTTTGCTTAGGGGTTCTTCCACCTTCTTGAGGGCTTGGAGTTTTGGGGCTCTCTTCAAGGAAAAAAATATTGTGTATGGAGTCCGAACGTAGAGTTGCGTCTGGACAACAAATATGATAAAGCGGGGTGGAGCGGGAGCTCGGACCTCTGTTGTATTACATTCGTCGTCAGAAAGTAGCTCGCGTTCACTTTAGACGCAATATTTTCTCCTCTTCAAGAGAGGAGCTAAGGGTTGGTCATCCTCCAAACCTTTTCTTCTTGTATCGCCACTTCTTCAACTCCAATCAAGTTTTCCATGAGCACGACTATCCTATCTTGGGGGAAGGCAACTCCGGTGAGCTCCGGCGATCTCTCCGGCGAGGAGAGCTTCTTCACTACTTTGAGAAGGATTCGTGGGCTTCTCTCCTACCTTCAAGGAGAGCTTTTAACTAAACTTCAGTGGACGCCGTGCAAATTTTGTGGTGGTGAGATTGTCCCCTTTGTATTTTCTTTCATAGCTAGCACTAAGTTTTAGTTATGGTATGCGTGTGGGTTCGATCGCCCACAAGAGTTACGCGTCGGGCGGCGTAAGCCGACGAGGTCACGTGTCTATGTGATAGATTGTTTGTTTTTCTAGAGCGAGCCATTAGGTTAAGGTTTTCTATGCATGACAAGTACCATTTGTAGAGCCGAGTAAATCCCCTTTGTTGTGAACCCTAGCACAAAAATCCCATGGGTTGGAACCAATTACTCCCCGTGCTTTGGATGCCCCCATTTTCCTTGGAGAAATTGGGAGGTTGGACTTTACAAAGACTTAAGGAGTTCACGAAATGGGAAATCTTTTTTAGCTTAAGCCCATTCGCGACGATGTGGAGAGTTCTCCCTCCGAAAATTCGTGAAAGTTCTCCACACACCTCGCCAAAGCAGGAGGTGGCTATGTCGCATATCCAAGCTCCAAACCTTAGGATTCCTAAGCGAGGACGTTAGTACAAGCATGGTTTGCTATTAAGCGCATTTGATTGTCTTGAATTATGCATGTGTGCCTCGCATGGATCATTTTGCACATTGCACTTGTGCCTTGATCGGTTGCCCCGAACCGATCGGCACCAATTGTGCCCCGATCGGTCGTCTCGGATCGATCGACACCACTTGTGTCTCGATCGATCGCTACAGACTGGTCGACACATCACTTGAGCTTCAACTGGCCGCCCCGGTCCAGTTGGCATAGCGTTTTGGTTCGACCGGTTGTCCCGATCCGGTCCACCCACCACTTGCAACATTGCATGTTGTGCATGTGCATGTGCATGTTTGTTTGCTTACATATTGCATCATATTTTGCATGTGTTTGTTTGCATGATCATTATCATATGCTTGAACTGCACTTCTCCAGGTGACCTCTGCCTCGGCATACCCCCTTTGAACCTCTGTCACCACGGCATGCCCGTCCCTTTGGGTCACTGTCACATCGACATACCCTCTATGGGCAGCTGCTGTCACGACATGCCCATCCCTTTTGGTTACACTGCCGCCTCAACATACCCATTTTCGGGACGTTGCCGCCATGGCATGCCCATCCCTTTGAGTCATTGTTATCTCGACGTATCCTCATCGGACCGTTGTCGCCATAGCATGCCCATCCATTTTTGCGCGCTTGCATGTTTGATGTTAATAATAGTATAGTAGGGTGTTCTTCTGTAGGGAGCAGTCGTACCCATACTTGCACACACATGTACTGCTATTGAGTCTGTAATGATTTCTACACTTTGCTTGCATGTGTCAATAGCTCCCCCAATTATAAGACACGGCTCATTACACGTTGCATGACTTTCCCCGCTAATGTGTGTTTTCCTGCAAATCGAGTATTCATTTCCTTTTCAAATGTATTTTCTAGTATGTATCGG
Organism: Phalaenopsis hybrid cultivar; assembly: GCA_002079205.1. Taxonomy (NCBI): domain Eukaryota; kingdom Viridiplantae; phylum Streptophyta; class Magnoliopsida; order Asparagales; family Orchidaceae; genus Phalaenopsis; species Phalaenopsis hybrid cultivar. The sequence goes on from JXCR01139503.1 coordinate 75,633, forward strand.
AAATAGTGTATGGACACGAGTTTCAAAGAGGCTGACGCATCGTATCACGTGAAGGGGCTAGGAGCAGCAGCTCGTGCCCCATTAATTTCGAAGTTTCTATAGTTTTGTATAGAATTAAAACCGAGCATGTACATGCAGAGTCCAACCGTTTTTCCTTCTTTCCTGGAATGTGTTGCCAACCTAGCGACATTTTGATCTCTTTTATATATTTTTGGAGTGCTTCTTATTTGAGTTCTTGCATGCCTGGATAGCTTTTTAGTGCTTATTTTTGTGTATCTGGGATCTCACAGAAAATATAATTTAGGCTCATTAAGGACCCTACCACACACCAACAAAGAATAGAGTAGCAGAGAGGAAGAATCAATACATTTTAGAGGTATCCTAGAGCATGATGATGAAAATGAATACCCCACAACACTTATATGGGAAAATAGTGTTAACAACCGCTCAATTGATTAACAAGTTGCCCTTAAAAATACTGGAGTAGAAGTCTCCTTGTCAGTTTTTGAAAGGAGACTAATGGGATCCTTCTATTGAAGATATTTGGATGTGTATGTTTTGTGAAAGACAACAGACCATCTGTAGAGAAGATGGATCCTAGAGATATGAAATACTTATTCTACTACTCAAAAATGTTATGTTTACTGGAGCCCGATTGAGAAGACTCTTTGTAATTATGGATGTCATTCAGAGATTATGAACCATATTACACTCTGAAGGTGATTTCTCTCTCTTTTTAGGGAGCGACATTTTGATCTCTTTTATATATTTTTGGAGTGCTTCTTATTTGAGTTCTTGCATGCCTGGATAGCTTTTTAGTGTTTATTTTTGTGTATCTGGGATCTCACAGAAAATATAATTTAGGCTCATTAAGGACCCTATCACACACCAACAAAGAATAGAGTAGCAGAGAGGAAGAATCAATACATTTTAGAGGTATCCTAGAGCATGATGATGAAAATGAATACCCCACAACACTTATATGGGAAAATAGTGTTAACAACCGCTCAATTGATTAACAAGTTGCCCTTAAAAATACTGGAGTAGAAGTCTCCTTGTCAGTTTTTGAAAGGAGACTAATGGGATCCTTCCATTGAAGACATTTGGATGTATATGTTTTGTGAAAGACAACAGACCATCTGTAGAGAAGATGGATCCCAGAGATATGAAATAGTTATTCTACTACTCAAAAATGTTATGTTTACTGGAGCCCGATTGAGAAGAGACTCTTTGTAATTATGGATGTCATTCAGAGAGTTTGAACCATATTACACTCTGAAGGTGAGTTATATGTAATTAGAGGATTTTATTGGGTTTATTTATTAAACATTGTAACACCTATTTAAAAATATATGTTGAATGAGATAGCAAGTTTAATTACAAAATCATTTTGATTTTACATTACAGTTTTCTAACTTCTTAGCTAAGAATAAACTCATCTTTATTATTTTTAAGCACAAGTATTAAACAAATAACATACAGGGAATTTTTCCTCCNATATTTCTATATAAAAAAAATAACATTACTGGATGTAATATTTTATAAATGCTTTTAGACAATTTTGTATGAAAAAATTGAGATAAATATTAAAGAAATTTTGATCTTATCTTTTTATGTTTTGGGTTATTCAATATGTTGAGTTTAGTGGAGCCACTTCCACTGTCCCTATTAGAAATTTAATTAATTGCTAATTAATCTCCTTCCAGATTTATACTCTCGCTTCCTCTTCCCAGCTCCCGCCATCTTTCCTGCGGAACCGCGTACCCACCGTGTGAGCTCTCCCTTCCCGCGTGAACTCGGTTTCCTTAATTGGGCTTTTAGCTTATTATAAATTGCAAAGCCAAAAAGCCTGCTAAGAGTATCCCAAAGCCACCTCTCTTCAGCAGCAAAAGAATAGGAGCGGGGGCCACCTTGATTTGGCTTCTTCCGACTGAAGCATGAGGGAGAACAAAAGTTCTTTGGTTTTTTTCTCCGCCTTTTCTTTCACCTGCCTTGATAGAGAGAGAGAGAGAAAGGAGGATAGATGAGGTGGAGAGAGAGAGAGTAAAAGAAGTTCTTTCTTGGAAAAGTCTAGGTGCTCGATGGTATAATTCCTCGAAGTAATAAAATATTCTACAGCTCCGTGGACGTAGGTAATTTGCCGAACCACATAAATCTGTGTGTTCCGCTATACTTTTTCTGTTTTGCAATTTTTCTCGATCCGGTTTTTTCGCTTTATTGTCGTTATTTTTCACAACAACTGATATCAGAGCTTTAATTCATTACTTTTTCTGTTTTGCGATTTTTCTCGATCCGGTTTTTTCGCTTTATTGTCGTTATTTTTCACAACAACTGATATCAGAGCTTTAATTCATGACTGAAAAAAAACGACAGGCGAAGCCGAAGTGATGGCATCGGGGATCGAGTTCAATAGGATAGATTTTGGTTGCTGGAGGATACAAATAGAGGAGAGGACTACCTCTATGGGAAGAAACTTCACCTGTCATTGTTGAGAAAGAAGCCAGAAAAGATGAACGAATCGGAATGAAATTTGTTGGATCGACAAGTTCAAAGAGTTATTCGATTAACCCTATCGAGGTTTGTTGCCCACAACGTCATCAATGAGAGGATTACTACAGATCTTATGGTGCTTTATCGAGTATGTATGAAAAACAATCAGCAAATAACAAGGTGCACTTGATGAAAAAGTTATTCAACTTAAAGATGACGGAAGATGTATCTATTGCTCAACACCCGAATGATTTCAATAATATCACAAATCATTTATCGTTTGTTGAAATTGATTTTGATGATGAGATACATGCGCCGATATTGTTGGCATCATTGTCAAATAGTTGGGAAGTCATGAGATGATAGGTAGCAGTTATGCAGGTAAATCCAAATTGAAATATAATAATATTCGTGATTTAATTTTGGTTGAGGGGTACGCAGGAAAGATTCTGACGAAACCTCAGGTTCGAGTTTGACACTGATTGTTGATTACAAAGGTAGATCACAGGACAGGAACTCAAACAGAGGAAGATAAAAATCAAAGTCTAGCCAGCAGACAACCTGCTAGAATTATGACAAGTTTGACCACATAAAAAGAAACTGAAGAAATCTTAAGAAGAATGAGAATGATAGTGCAAATGTGGTAACTGAAGAAACACTAGATGCACTATTGCTGGCAGTTCACAGTTCTGTTGATAACTGGATACTGAATTCAAGGGCTTCCTTTCATATATCTTCCCACCGGGAGTCGATGCGAAATTATGTTGCAGACGACTTTGGGAAGGTACATCAGCTAATGGAAAAACTTTGGACGTGGTGGAAATGAGAGACGTTAATATTGCACTCCCTGATAAGAGCAAATGGACTTTGCAAAAAGTCAAACACGTTCCCGAGTTGAAGAAAAACCTTATTTTTGTTAGGCAGCTCAATGAGGGTGATCATTCAATAGTATTCTCAGATAGTACCTGAAAGGTTATTAAATTGACATTAGTACTGGCTCGAGATAAGAAAATTGACACACTATATATGATTAAAGGTTTACTCAGCGTTGACACATGAGCAAAAGATGCATTATGAGGAAGCAGAAAGTCAATTTCTTGAAAGGTGTCAGAGCGCTAAAAACAGGAAAACCGGATTTTGTACGGACAGATGGTAGAAGACCACAGAGCTATAAAAAAATCTTGTAAAATGAAAGTTCGAGCAAGTGGGAGCTGACAAAACATCCACCAAGGAAGAAGACATTGCATAATAAGCGGGTGCACCGGATAAAAACTGTGTTTGATGGCAGTAAGAGGTACAATGCTAGACTTGTTGAAACAGACCTTCAGTTGAGGCAGGATATTGCCCATGCAGTGGGAGTCGTAAGCAGATTCATGAGCAACCTAGGAAAGAGCTTTGAGGTACAATGTTATGTTAACATTGATATGTCGACTAAGGGCGTTACTCTTGAGAAATTGAAGTTGTGCTCGACTTCAGCTGATCTTCTGAGTTCTTACATGCCTGGATAGCTTTTTAGTGCTTATTTTTGTGTATTTGGGATCTCACAGAAAATATAATTTAGGCTCATTAAGGACCCTATCATACACACCAACATAGAATAGAGTAGCAGAGAGGAAGAATCAATATATTTTATAGGTATCCTAGAGCATGATGATGAAAATGAATGCCCCACAACACTTATATGGGAAAATAGTGTTAACAACCGCTCAATTGATTAACAAGATGCCCTTAAAAATACTGGAGTAGAAGTCTCCTTGTCAGTTGTTGAAAGGAGACTAATGGGATTCTTCCATTGAAGATATTTGGATGTGTATCTTTTGTGAAAGACAACAGACCATCTGTAGAGAAATTGGATCCCAAAGATATGAAATAGTTATTCTACTACTCAAAAATGTTATGTTTACTGGAGCCCGATTGAGAAGAGACTCTTTGTAATTATGGATGTCATTCAGAGAGTCTGAACCATATTACACTCTGAAGGTGAATTCTCCCTCGGTGACTCGACAGACATTTGATATATGAAGCAAGAGAGCGAGAAGTAGTGGTGATGGAGTGGTGCAAGTGAAAGCAACGCCATGTCCTGTGATGTGGGATGAATCAACCAATCAGAAGTTCAAGCGTAGTACAGATGTAGGTGAATCGGTTGATCGTGAGAGGTATCAGAGGTTGGTGGGCCGCCCGACTTATTTGTGTCACACTCAACCGATATCTCTTTTGTAGTAAGTGTGGTGAGCTGCTATATGCATGACCCAAGGAAAGGTCACATGGATGCGGTATATTAGATTTTGAGGTATCTGAATAGTGCACCGGAGAAATGGTTGATATTTAGGACGAATAGATGTAAATTTTCAGTGTTTCTGTGATTCTGACTGGGCAAGTTGTGCTGATGACAGACGGTCTACATCAAGATACTTCACGTTTGTATGTGGTAACTTGGTCTCGTGGAATAGCAAGAAACAGTCAATTATGGCAAGATCAACAACAAAGGCAGAATATAGAGTCATGGTTTGTTGAGATGATGGGTTGAAAGCCTTGTTGGTTAAAATCAAAGTGGACCTGAGAACTCAAATGAAATTGTGTGACAACAAGTCGGCAATCAACATTGCTAACAACCCGATGCAACATGATAGAGCTAAACATGTGGAAATTGATAAATTATTTATCAAGGAGAAGCTAAATAACGGATTGTTAGAACTAAGTCATGTAGCTACTCGAAAGCATGTGGCTAACTGCCCCACTAAATGACTTAGTTCAATGGAGTTAGCTAGATTATGTGACAAGATGGGCTTAGTAAATATCTTTCACCCATCTTGACGTGGAGCATTGTGAGTTATACGTAATTAGAGGGTTTTATTGGGTTTATTTATTAAACATTGTAACACCTATTTTAAAATATATGTTGAATGAAATAGCAAGTTTAATTACAAAATCATTTTGATTTTACATTACAGTTTTCTAACTTCTTAGTTAAGAATAAACTCATCTTTATTATTTTTAAGCACAAGTATTAAACAAATAACATACAGGGAATTTTTCCTCCATGTTCAAGGAGTACAAGCTACATATTGAAAGCCAGGTGTTGCAATTCACATGTGCCACCTCTCAATCAACCAATACCAACGTAGTCTATCACTAGGTATTCGAAAAACAAAAATCGAATGAATAATCTTTTTTCTTCTTCTTTTTTTTTCTTACTTCATTCTTTAAATTTATTATTTTAAACTATGGTATGTTACCATAAAACAGTATAACAATTAACAAAACAAATGCTTCTCCTTTCTCTCATATTTCTTTCACTTTCTTTCCTATTTTGTTTTTAAAAATAACTCTTTGAAACCACTATGTGCATTGGAATGCTGGCTATATGGCAATGATACAGAAACTGAATTTTTTATGCTCATATTTTCACATAATTCTAATAAATTATTTTATCCACCACAACTACCGGCACAAAACAAGCCCCTCTACAAATGACAAACGATTGAGTGACTAAAATCACAGCACACTCCACAATTTTCAGCTTCTATTAGACAGAAAACTAAATATTTAACATCCTAGCAATTTTGGGCATCAAAGGCATGGTTTTAACTAGGATAGCCACAGACGAGCAATTTTCCAATATGATGACAATGTTAAATCTTGTTGGCGAGACGCATCATTAAATTTGTAAACATGTCATATTAGTGGACTGCAAAACTTTCAAAAAAAAAAAATTTAGCGGAAATAACATATTTAAGAATTATAACAAAGAAAAAGAACATCTAAGCCATTCCACNTATATTTAACATCCTAGCAATTTTGGGCATCAAAGGCATGGTTTTAACTGAGATAGCCACAGACGAGCAATTTTCCAATATGATGAAAATGTTAATCTTGTTGGCGAGACGCATCATTAAATTTGTAAACATATCATATTAGTGGACTGCAAAACTTTCACAAAAAAAAAATTTAGCGGAAATAACATATTTAAGAATTATAACAAAGAAAAAGAACATCTAAGCCATTCCACGTGTACCTCCAATAAAATTAAGGCTACATTACCAAAACAAATCGGCAGCTAGCACCAGCACTAAAGCGGAATATAAACGAAAGTATTTGCTCAGTGTTACTTTAGGGGATCTGTACAGCAGTTCTAACCGTGCATTGACAAGTGACTGAAATATCTGTGGATAGAAAATAAAAAATATGGCCTGTAAATAAATTCTTACATTCATTAAAAGCTATAGCAAGTGGAATGTATAAGCTTAGCAAATTTTACCTTGAAAGAACAAAGAACAACCAGCCAAATTGACCAGAGTACCATTTGTGATATAGTAGGCGGGACAACCAATGGAAGTAAAGTTCCCTGATGAAAAACAGAAGATGAATAATAATATGGAAGGTGTTCACGAAATCATAATTAGAAATTTGTCAAAGCATTTTCCAATAAAAATCAGTAAGGCAAAGCCCAATTTCAAAGTCATATGAGTTGTTACAAATGATATCAGAGCAATACACAGATTTGAAGATAAAAATATCTGTGGATGATTTTGGGTTAAGAAAACTGATGAGGAAGTTGGTGACGGAGATTGTGAAACCCTCAAATAGAATCAAATTAAACTTTTAAACAATGAGGCGTCTTTTAGCGTAACTATTGAAACTTCTTCAAAAACTCCTAACTTAAAAATGTTCATGCGGGAAAACTCTTGGGATTGGTGACTTCCTAGAAAATTAGACCAATTGGACCAAATTGCGAGAACAATAGGCCAAAAAGAATAATATCTCGATGAATACGGGTTTGGGTTGTTANCTGTACAGCAGTTCTAACCGTGCATTGACAAGTGACTGAAATATCTGTGGATAGAAAATAAAAAATATGGCCTGTAAATAAATTCTTACATTCATTAAAAGCTATAGCAAGTGGAATGTATAAGCTTAGCAAATTTTACCTTGAAAGAACAAAGAACAACCAGCCAAATTGACCACAGTACCATTTGTGATATAGTAGGCGGAACAACCAATGGAAGTAAAGTTCCCTGATGAAAAACAGAAGATGAATAATAATATGGAAGGTACTCACGAAATCATAATTAGAAATTTGTCAAAGCATTTTCCAATAAAAATCAGTTAAGGCAAAGCCCAATTTCAAAGTCATATGAGTTGTTACAAATGATTTACCCATATTTGAAGATAAAAATATCTGTGGATGATTTTGGGTTAAGAAAATAGATGAGAAAGTTAGTTACTTACTTAAGTGACGGAGATTGTGAAACCCTCAAATAGAATCAAATTAAACTTTTAAACAATGAGGCGTCTTTTAGTGTAACTATTGAAACTTCATCAAAAACTCCAAACTTAAAAATGTTCATGCGGGAAAACTCTTGGGATTGGTGACTTCCTAGAAAATTAGATCAATTGGACCAAATTGCGAGAACAATAGGCCAAAAAGAATAATATCTCGATGAATACGGGTTTGGGTTGTTACAAAATGTGAAACTCCTAAAGTAGAATAAAATTGAACTCTTAAACATCAAAGTATTGTTTAGTTTAATTGTCGGAATTTGATCAGGAACTTAAAAATTTTTTTGTGCTTATAGGTTCACTCCTNTGGGTTGTTACAAAATGTGAAACTCCTAAAGTAGAATAAAATTGAACTCTTAATTACAAGGTATTGTTTAGTTTAATTGTCGGAATTTGATCAGGAACTTAAAAATTTTTTTGTGCTTATAGGTTCACTCCTGAAAAGTTACGCCAGTGAAACAAAACAGTGAGGCCATAAGGCCAGAGTGGATAATATAACGATGGATGAGAGCCTGATTTGTTACAACTATGGTACAAGCCTTAAGAAGATAGCAATTGCACAAGGCTTAAGAGAGAATACTTCGTAGGTTTTGCAAGAGGCAATTATGGCATAAGTATTAAACAAGAAGATTGTCACACAAATCTTAAGGGGTGTTTGGTAGCATACTATTTTCGGATCAAAACTGCAACACAACTCATACAAATGATAGTTGTGGCATAAAACTTGAGTGATATGAGTGTGACTAAAGTNCACGCCAGTGAAACAAAACAGTGAGGCCATAAGGCCAGAGTGGATAATACAACGATGGATGAGAGCTTGATTTGTTACAACTATGGTACAAGCCTTAAGAAGATAACAATTGCACAAGGCTTAAGAGAAAATAGCTTCGTAGGTTTTGCAAGAGGCAATTATGTCATAAATATTAAACCAGAAGATTGTGACACAAATCTTAAGGGGTGTTTGGTAGCATACTATTTTCGGAACAAAACTGCAACACAACTCATACAAATGATAGTTGTGGCATAAAACTTGAGTGATATGAGTGTGACTAAAGTTTTGAGGGAAAGAACCATGGTGAAAGTCATAATTTCAATGACAATTGTGTCCAAAGAGAAGATTTTCTCATGAAGCGGCGATTGTTGCCGCAATGAAAATGTTGGTACATACCTTGATGCAGCTACAGCGGTCACAAGCAAAGATTGTTTAAAAAAACTTATGATGTGACGATAAATATGGCAAGAATGAAGGTTGCAGCATATGTCACGGTGTTTGTGTGACGGAGAAGCCGCAGAAGAGCAATAACGGGATTCCCGTCTTCTAATCCTTCGGCGCCAGAGAAGAGCCATAACGGGATCGCAGCAAACAGAACTCCAAAACTCTTTAACGTGCCCTTCTATGGAAAAGCAACGACGTAATCGCGGCGTACAAAGTCCTTCGAAACTCCCGCTTTTTCTCCCTGCTCCTTCCCTCCTTCGCGTGATCCAACGCCATGGTCTCCTCTTCTCCTCCTTAAGTCGAACCCCCTTGCTCCTCACAGCCGTCCGGAGCCCGTGTCATTTATATATATATATATATATATATATATNTAACGGGATCTCAGCAAACAGAACTCCAAAACTCTTACGTAATCGCGGCGTACAAAGTCCTTCGAAACTCCCGCTTTTTCTCCCTGCTCCTTCCCTCATTCGCGTGATCCAACGCCATGGTCTCCTCCAGTTCACCAAACCGAGAGGCACAAGCAAGCGGGAAAAGCAACAGCCTGAGCGCAGAGTGCAGAGATCTCCGAAAATCCCATCTCTCTCTCTTTCCACTCCCTCCTGAGAAATATTTGCGTACCGCAAGCTCAGGGAGAGTTGGATTTGGGAGGGTATAATTATAATTAGGTTACACAAGTTAAAGCCTCTTGTAATCTGAGTGTAACCTAGTTGTATCACTCTGCGTATGATTTTCATACACAAATATTTGTCCTCCTACTGAGCCCAGACCAACAGAAGTCGAACCCCCTTGCTCCACGCAGCCGTCCGGAGCCCGTCAAATATATATATATATATATATATATATATATATATATATATATATATNGATGATTGAGTTGAAAAAATATTTCAGTCGGAGGGACGTATTTTTAAAATTAAGTTTTAAAGTATACTTGAATAAATTCAAATGATATAAACTATGAACCCGATCCACTATAAACAAAGGAGAGTTGACAAGATTCAAGGACAATTAATGTATCAATTCTAAATTTGATTTTTTGTAAGTAGAGCAGAGTTGAAAATGCTAAAATTCAAACATATGTTAATATTAAGCCCGATCTTTTACTGGCAAGAAGTAAAGTCTACAGAGTTCGAATCAATCAATTAAATCTCCGATGATAGCCAAGTTGATAGAAGTTTTCAATTGGAGAGGTCTACTCGAAGTCTATTTGAAAAAATTCAAATAATACATAAATGTATAAACTTAATCCTCTGTATGCATGATAGAGTTGACAATGTTCATGTTTCATCGTGTGTCAATGGTGAATCCAATATCTTACCAGCAAGTTGTAAAGTTGATAGGGTTCAAATCAAGCATTCAAATCTCCGATGATGACAGAGTTGATATAATACTTCAACTAAAGATGTTAATTCTTAAAAACTAGATTTCAAAATAACCAACAAAAATATTCAAGTAAAATTAATCATAAAAAACTTAAAGCAAATTTCGTCCACCATCCACAAAAAATTTTCAAAAGTAACATATTTTATTGACTTCAACTCACACATAATAATTTTCACATCAAATGTATCATTATATTCACACTCAAAGTAATGTCATGTCAGTAAGGACTTGACCCAAGTACTCTGTTCACGTTATTTTGTGGTCAAATGACACTATAAAGTACGTAAGGTTGACTACAGTTATGACCAGAGTCTTTTGATCGGATGGTTACCACCAAATGACAACATTATATTACGATTACGATTGTAACCCGTATGCACCCCAACGACTATGTATCATTTGAGTTGTGAACCATAAGAGTACAATTGATCAATTAAAGATTTTGTTACGTAAGGTTGACTTAAATTTGTCCCCTTAGACAAACATCCATCTCAAATCTACAAGGGTCCCTTGGACGACACAACTCATGGTTGTTGTCAAGAACACTTCAGTCATATTGAGTCGACTACCTCCTCTAACTAAGTAGATCAGAGATCTCCACGAACCAAGATAACGGAACCGTGGGATTTCAATCGAGTTCTTCATCATTTTCCCCATCATTCGCTTGATGCTCAAGGTGATAAATTTTAAATTTAAATTCTAATTCTACTGTTATTGTATGTTGAATATTTAACTCTAAATAACTAGTCTTAATTGAAAGTCTTCTTCAGTAATCGAAAGAAGCAATTAACCATAGGGACTTGTGCTTATGGGAAACATCAAACCCCAAATCAAAAGGTCATTACAAAAATGTGAGTGAAATCTCTAGGTAGTGTCTTATCTACAATCTGATTTGCCTTCTCAAAATTTGGACCCTTAAAGCTCTCTCAACACAACAAAAATAGAGGGTCTAGGGAGTTAAATTTTTTTGGAGCCCGCAATAGATATCAACAACAAAGACAAGTCGTGTCATTGCATAACTGAAATATAAGATAATGCTATCAATATTTTGATCCACCGATTTGTTTGTACCATTACTAGTAATAGGTTTCATTAGGGATTTGAATACACCACATTACAGATCTCAATATCGCAAGTGAATCAGTGGTAATAGAGTGAAGTTTCGATAATAGTTTTAGCAAAAAAATAACCTCCCTCATTAAACATATTTGCACATAACATATAGGGTTTGAACCAAGCTATATTTCCCTCTAGTTAATCAAATCTTACCAAAAAGCAACATAGATACTCAAGCGTATTCTTTAGTATATGCTTCTAAGGATGAGAGAGATCTTCCATCAAACAAATTCACAAAATTAAATATTTTTTCTTAATTATTTACAAGATATTGAGTTCCATTACTATAAAAATGCTTTTTAAACCTATTTCCTTTGCCATGAAAGATGTGAACAAAAACTTTAAGGGGCTAAAGGTCCACTTTGACAATTGTAATAGCATCAGTTATAAAAAAAATACTAGAAAAATACAATATTTCCACTGATTAGTTTATGTTCTTCTAATCAAATTTTGAGGAAAAATAATTCCTCATTGTTGTAACAAAAAATGATGCCATTTTTGTTTGGTGTAGATGCACTAGACCTCACTTCTTAAGTACATTACATAACCATATAAAAGCTAGCAAGATAAATGAATACAAATATGCATTAAAGATATCGTGTTAATTGCTTTTTGTGCTCGAAGTTCATGAACTAGACTGCCATTTAACCTATGAGTTNTGTATACATATAAATCAAGGGGATGTAGATATAGAGAGAGAGAGAGGGAGGGAGATAATTATATAAGAAATTAAGATCACTGCATCTTATAGGCTTGTAGATTATAAAATATCTTCCAATTTTAGTGTCTCATTGCACTGATCAACGCATCTTATAGACAGTTATGCAGGTTAGGCACCTCGGTGTAGCCCGCTAAACGGGGCAACAACGAGAACCTGTCAAAATTTCAGATGAATTTGGACTTCCAATAATATAAAAACATGAATTATTTGGAATTTAAAAATGACATAAAATTAAATGAAAATGTATGTCTCAAAATACATAATAAACATTTAAACTATAGTTAAAATCATTCCAGATAACAAATTAAATATACTTGAGAGTTGCTTGTGATTCATGAAAAATTAAAGGACTCTTTAATTAATATACTTCAAACTTGATTATAATTGAAAAGTGAACAAATAAAAATCCATATCATAATGCAAACGNCTCAAAATACATATTAAACATTTAAACTATAGTTAAAATCATTCCAAGATAACAAATTAAATATACTTGAGAGTTGCTTGTGATTCATGAAAAATTGAAGTTAATTAATATACTTCAAACTTGATTATAATTGAAAAGTGAACAAATAAAAATCCATATCATAATGCAAACGACATTTTATGTGATCCGTTTTAATAAATAACTTAGGCTAGCTTAAAGCACATAATTGTCATTTATAAATGTTAAACTACGACTTAATATGTATTTTCGCTATAACACCTATAATTCTAATTTGCAGGCAGACGGAAGCGGTTTCTTTTAAAGCCCAAAAATATAATTTTGCATGCACTTTCATTGATAGTGATGCTTCAAATCAAAAAATTTGTCTTGAAATATGTGCAAGTAAACCAAGGCCTTTCAATTAATTATGCAAGTGTTGTTAAACTATGTGCAGGGCTCATGTTGTAATTTGAAAGACATGTCACAATGTGATCATATATATGTGTATAATCTCAAAATTAATTATAGTTTACTTACATGTGCTCTAGTTAGAATTCTAAGTGTTTTAATGAATAGCTTAGGAAAATTGCGCACGTTAAAATCAAACATTATTTAAATTAATCGATCAGGCTTTCTTGTCTATAAGTCAAGGTTGTAAGTCCTATCGAACTAGTTCGATTGTCTTTCTCTTAAGAACTGAATTTGACGAATCTATTAATTTTAAAATAATGTCTAAATAATTAATATAAAAAGTTATTAAGTCCAAATTATCTAGTATGATGCTCCTCTTAATGAGGACTTGAGTCGACATTTAATATATTAAAGATATCAAAATTGACAAATTTAAGATAAATCTTAAGCATAAAAGTTTTAAATGTAGAATCCTCAATGATGATTGAGCTGAAAAAATATTTCAATCGGAGGGACGTATTTTTAAAATTAAATTTTAAAGTATATTTGAATAAATTCAAATGATATAAACTATGAACCTGATCCACTATAAACAAAGTAGAGTTGACAAGATTCAAGGACAATTAATGTATCAATTCTAAATTTGATTTTTTGTAAGTAGAGCAGAGTTGAAAATGCTAAAATTCAAACATATGTTAATATTAAGCCCGATCTTTTACTGGCAAGAAGTAAAGTCTACAGAGTTCGAATCAATCAATTAAATCTCTGATGATAGCCAAGTTGATAGAAGTTTTCAATTGGAGAGGTCTACTCGAAGTCTTTTTGAAAAAATTCAAATAATACATAAATGTATAAACTTAATACTCTCTATGCATGATAGAGTTGACAACGTTCATGTTTCATTGTGTGTCAATGGTGAATCCAATATCTTACCAGCAAGCTGTAAAGTTGATAGGGTTCAAATCAAGCATTCAAATCTCCGATGATGACAGAGTTGATATAATACTTCAACTAAAGATGTTAATTCTTAAAAACTAGATTTCAAAATAACCAACAAAAATATTCAAGTAAAATTAATCATAAAAAACTTAAAGCAAATTTCGTCCACCATCCACAAAAAATTTTCAAAAGTAACATATTTTATTGACTTCAACTCACACATAATAATTTTCACATCAAATGTATCATTATATTCACACTCAAAGTAATGTCAAGTCAGTAAGGACGTGACCCAAGTACTTTGTTCACGTGATTTTGTGGTCAAATGACACCATAAAGTAGCAGTTATGACCAGTCTTTTGATCGGGTGGTTACCACCAAATGACACAATTATATTACGATTACGATTGCAACCCGTATGCACCCCAATGGCTATGTATCATTTGAGTTGTGAACCATAAGAGTACAATTGATTAATAAAAAATTTTGTTACGTAAGATAGACTTAAATTTGTCCCCTTAGACAAACATCAATCTCAAATCTACAAGGGTCCCTTGGACGACACAACTCATGGTTGTTGTCAAGAACACTTCAGTCAGATTGGGTCGATTACTTCCTCTAACTAAGTAGATCAGAGATCTCCACGAATCAAGATAACGGAACCATGGGATCTCAATCGAGTTCGTCATCATTTTCCCCATCATTCGCTTGATGCTCAAGGTGATAAATTTTAAATTTAAATTCTACTTCTACTGTTATTGTATGTTGAATACTCAACTCTAAATAACTAGTCTTAATTGAAAGTCTTCTTCAGTAATCGAAAGAAGCAATTAACCATAGGGACTTGTGCTTATGGGAAACATCCCCAAATCAAAAGGTCATTACAAAAATGTGGGTGAAATCTCTAGGTAGTGTCTTATCTACAATCCGATTTGCCTTCTCAAAATTTGGACCCTTAAAGCTCTCTCAACACAACAAAAATAGAGGGTCTAGGGAGTTAAATTTTTTTGGAGCCCGCAATAGATATCAACAACAAAGACAAATCATGTCATTGCATAACTGAAATATAAGATAATGCTATCAATATTTGATCCACCGATTTGTTTGTACCATTACCAGTGATAGGTTTCATTAGGGATTTGAATACACCACATTACAGAGCTCAATATCGCAAGTGAATCAGTGGTAATAGATAGCAAAAAAATAACCTCCCTCATTAAACATATTTGCACATAACATATACGGTTTGAACCAAGCTATATTTCCCTCTAGTTAATCAAGTCTTACCAAAAAGCAACATAGATACTCAAGCGTATTCTTTAGTACATGCTTCTAAGGATGAGAGAGATCTTCCATCAAACAAATTCACAAAATTAAATATTTTTTCTTAATTATATACAAGATATTGAGTTCCATTACTATAAAAATGCTTTTTAAACCTATTTCCTTTGCCAAGAAAGATGTGAACAAAAACTTTAAGGGCCTAAAGGTCCACTTTGACAATTGTAATAGCATCAGTTATAAAAAAAAATACTAGAAAAATACAATATTTCCACTGATTAGTTTATGTTCTTCTAATTAAATTTTGAGGAAAAATAATTCCTCATTGCTGTAACAAAAAATGATGCCATTTTTGTTTGGTGTAGATGCACTAGACCTCACTTCTAATGTACATTACATAACCATATAAAAGCTAGTAAGATAAATGAATACAAATATGTATTAAAGATATCGTGTTAATTGCTTTTTGTGCTCGAAGTTCATGAACTAGACTGCCATTTAACCTATGAGTTACTAAATTCTCCAATCAAATTGTGACACAGAGCCATCAAAAACCAAAACTTATCGCAAACCAGTGTTTCTACCACATACATATTACAAAGGAAGAAACATGAAGCAATCTCAAGTGACCAAAAATGACATTAATAGAAGGATAATCACTTTTTTTTTTGTAAAGGAAAAGGATAATCACCTTGTAAAGAACATAATCAACATGTTGTTCCAGCAGTTTCTGATACTCGGAAAGATCTATTTGCTCAAAGAATATTGCCTACAATCAAATGAATAACTAATTAAATGACAAAAAAAAGCCAATAACATGTTACAAAGAAATAACAAAATGACGAGGGATGTTAGGCAACCTGATGCAGAAAATAAAATTCATATTCTATAGCAAGCAACAAAAAATAAAAAAATCAATAGCAATCACATCCAAAACAAAATAAGCATGCAAAGTATCAAAGCACTTCTTATGAAAAATGAGTTACTTAGAACATCCAAAATCAATCATTCACTCGTTACCAAAACTAAATAACAAATATAAATTAACATTAGCAACAATAGAATGCATAAGCTGAAAAATCCCAAACGATTCAGGGCATACACATAGTCATATGACATGTTCTCAAAGTAAAGCACTACATCAAGCCAAAGGAGAACCATCATCAAATGCAAAATTATTGAAAGTAACTTCGTCTTATAAAACTATGGTTGTAATTCTTAGTAGGATTATTATTGAATAACTTTCTTGCTTGCATTTTTGTCCAAGACTTGGTGGTTGGCTTATCAAAGAACATGGTGAACTCTTTTCTATCTTAGGTAGCATGTACTTCTCCACTTTATTTTCAACCCTCATTCCCCTCTCCATGACCACCAACCATAACCCCCTCCTCAAATAATCAATATTATTGAAAGTGTCTTAGTCCTTTAAAAGCAAGGTTGTAATCCTTAGTTTGACTATTATTGAAGAAAAAAATTACAATTGCTTTCTTACAACTTTTACCAAAGCTTGGTGGTCAACTTATCAAAGAAGTTTTGCTTAACATTTTCTATCAAGTATCCTGCACTTCTCCCATTTTTCCTCCCCTTTATTTTCCCTCTTGTACAGCAGCCCACAACCCTAAAACCCTTTCTCCATAGCCTCCAACTATCACCCACTCCATAGACAAAACCTAATCCCTTTTCCCTCTAGAATCTCTTCTCCACCGTCTTTAACCCTTCCCACACTTCAAACTAGCCCATCCCAGCCCGACCTATCTTCTAAATCTAGATAACAACTATAGTTGAACTACCACCATTGAATTGAACAACTAATTAAGTGCCTAACCCTCAAGGCCCCTTCACTTCCCTATATCATGAACCACCAACATATTTGTGTAAACCACCTTGGCTCAGTAATGGAGAGTTTTTTCTTTTAACCAAGATGTCCAGGGTTCAAGGCCTTGCATATACGGGGTGAGTGTTTCTGTGTGCATGTAAAAAACAAAATAAAAAAGCAAGCACCATCATTGTCTCACCCTTAATCTCTACTTTTTTTTTTTCCTAAGCAAAGGGTTGGCCAAACAAGCTAGCCAAATGATCTTACTTTCCACAATTATAACATATTGTAAAAAGCTAGTAGTCTTTTATGATTACTATTTTTGTCCTTCTCAAATTCATCCAAACTTTATCTCTTTTTTTTCTATCATTTATCAATTTATTTTTTGTGCATGAACATGATATAATTATTTACCAAAACGCAATACNCCTACTATTTTTTTTCATAAGCAAAGGGTTGGCCAAACAAGCTAGCCAAATGATCTTACTTTCCACAATTATAACATATTGTAAAAAACTAGTACTGTCTTTTATGATTACTATTTTTGTCCTTCTCAAATTCATCCAAACTTTATCTTTTTTTTTTCTATCATTTATCAATTTATTTTTTGTGCATGAACATGATATAATTATTTACCAAAACGCAATACAAAACTCAATAATTTTTATTTTCATCATAAAAAGAACTAGGATCAAGAACATCAACTTCTTCAAATAATACATAGATCAAAAAAGAAAGGTTGACCAGTGGTTAAATTAGTTCACATCAAACATACAATCTCATTCGCCAAAAATTAGCTCCATGTCTCGTTTTACTTCTGAATTGAAAAGTCAAGAAGATGTCCATGACCTACATACTTTAATTCTAGTAAATTATTGGACATTGAAAGTCAAAGCAGAAGACAAGTAGCCCAAAATAGAGCACTAAACAAAATTATCTAAAAAACTCAAGACTTCTCAGTCCTGAAAAATAAAAACATATATAGATAAATCGACAACTAGTCAGTTTAATGAAAAACAAAACAAAAAAATAAAAAATAGTTGCTCGTTTTGCACGCATATCAAAATGAGCAAACATATTTGTTTCGGTAAAAATAATAATAATTAACTATATTTGCGTTGTTAGGAACCAAACCTAAAGTTTTTCTGCACTAGTGTAATAATAAGGCTGATGATGGAACCAAGTAAGAAAAAAAACTCTTTTGCCGGACTCAAACTGCAAATTGATACAGAACCTCCTTATGAAGAAGAAAATGAAATTACCATAAAGTAAAGCAATAAATAAAACCAAATCTGATTAAATAATATAAAATTGAAATAAAACCATGCCAAATAAACAAAAATACAGAGAATGATTATTTTGAGGAGAATAATTTATATAGGAACATATGATGGCATTACGCATAATGTTTACAAATTCAACAAACCATTAATGCTTGTGTCTAAATCATAAGAAATTTATGAGGATCAGATTTCGTCGATTTTGACCATACATCACCCATACTAATTAAAATAAAGGATGATCAAAAGGCATCTAGTAGCCCTTTTAAAAATCTAATCTTAGTCGTGCATTTCACTAATCTAAATCATATGATATATACAAATATTATCAACTACCTATGTGGTTAATTCCAAATCATTTAAATGTTTCTTCACCTTCCTTAACTCATGAGTATCATCTCATGCAATCAAATCATTCATTACAGAAACATAAGGAATAAGATTAAATATCACTAGTTTTAATAATACTAAAAAAGAATATATGATTATATTTCAAAACATCATAAAATCAAAATCTAGTCAAATAGAGATTAAAGAAAAATCAGATTGGATGGAGAATAATACTAATAATAAATGATTTGAGTGAAAAATAATAATTTTTTTTCTAAGAAAAAATATATACCAATACATAGGTATAAAATATATACAGAGTTCCTCAGAAGATAAGTCATATTCTCCCCTCAATAACTCTACCATAGAATGCGATCGGGACGTCTTATTCACTGTTTCAATTGGATTGGATTGCATTGAACCTAACAATGGCCCAACAAGGGCGTCAGCCCACTCAAATTCAATCTTGTGAAACTCTTCAAATAAAATGAATCTAAACTCTTAACATCGAGAAGTCTTTTGGTATAATGCTATGATTTCGATAGAAACTCCAAATTTAAATGTGTTCATATTGGAGCACTCCTAAGATGGGTAACCTTCTATAATATTGCACCAACAGTGCAAAACCGTGAGGACATTCGGCCAAATCGGACAGAGAATTCGGGCTGTTATAAATGATATTCGAGCATTATACTAATTTGAAGATATAAATATTTGCTGGTGACTGATTCTGGGTTAAGAGAACTGACAAGGACGTCAGTTCCTTAAGCAGAGGAGATTATGAAACCTCTTGACTAAAATAAAACAAAACTCTCTTAGAGACAATTTTTGGTGAAACCATGTAATTTTGATAGAAACTTTAAAATTAAGTTTGCTCATGTTGGAGCACTGATAGGATGAGACCTCCTAAGCAGTTACACCAATAAGATAAAATTATGAGACCATTAGGCCAAAATGGACAAGAACTTGACGGGTGAGAGTTTGGGTTGTTGCTGATCCTCTAGTCTCAGCTGTGATGCGAACAGGTAAAGGGGTAGGAGAGATCAAGGAAGCAGCAGAGGTCGTCGACCTCGAGGAGGGGAAAGGCGGGTAAGAGAGATGAGGAGAGACCAGTAATCAGTCAACGGCGGGAAGTGAGGGCAGAAATCTAAGTTGTTGAATATTCATCAAGAAAAAAACCCTCTTTTCTCTTTTATTCTACCCTCGTTTCTCTTAATCACAGAGCGTCCTGGCGCTGTAACAACTTTAGGAGCTTTACTAAATCACGTACATCCAAATTCATTAACTCTTATCAACAACAGAGTTTAATAAATTCGAAATCTAAGATAAAAGAAAGAAAAAAAATGAAGAGGAAAATAAAATTTAACTTAAATTCACCATAAAACCCCTCACATGAAAATAGCTAAAATAGGTTGCATCAATTACACAGTATGTGAAAGAAAGCTTTTACTAAACATACACACCACAGGAGAAGATGCACATGACTCCAGGCAAAAGTTTCTCCAATGGCGATCATGATAAAAATTCAAATCCTCGCTTTTCTACTAAGCAAATCAGGCAAAATTCCCAAGATGGCATGCTTCCCTACTTCAATTAATTACAGTCGGAATCGAACTTACCTTGAGCGCAAGAGCAACCAGAATATATACATTAACTGCTAAATTCACCAGCAAAGCAATGGCGATTTTCGAATGGACGAGCAACTCCACAGTATGCCCAAAATCCACCCTACCATTTCCCCCGAGCAACGAGAACATCCACCACCTCAGCCCGATTAAGCTCAGCATTGTGCAAATCGCCGAAACGGCCACGCATGGCGCGCTCATTTTGACGGATTTGAAGCTTCTTCAACCTCGGATCTTCAATTCTACCACGAAACAGACACATGAACAGAATCAATCAAAGAAAAAACAGTAGATCAAACCCATATCCAACTTCAAACCAGGTTTGGGTAGCGAAAACAATATCTCTCGCCTACCTCGGCGGCTTCCCTCTCTTCCACGGCGCTCTGCTTGCAGAACACGAACGCATATTCAATGGATACTTTTCCATCTTTCTTGCTTTTTATAATCGGGTAAGAGGAGGATGGTGATATCTGATGGGACCAACATTGGTACTAGCTCTGATCCGCCGGCACCTCGTCAGTCCTGCATCAGGTCAAAAGTCCGTACAATAATTTTCCATGAGTGAGAAAGAAAACAGGAGGGGAAGGTGAGAACGGAACTACATGCCACCGTCTCCGAAGAAGAAAAGACAACACTTGTTCTAGAATTTTGCATAAACATGAACTAAAAATTTCTCTTTTGGTGTTTAGTAGCATGCTGGTAATGGGAATTAGTGATGAATTTTGCATAAATCCAATTAAATATCAAATGATTGAATAATAAATTCAAGGCTCCTTTAAATTGAATTTTTGAATGTCTAAAATTTTTTCTCGTGTTTCACCTTTTTCTCGACGTAAATCTATATTTATTAAATCCAATTATAAGGTGGTTTTATTCCATCATCGATTGTGAACTCCGACATGGAAGACAAATACGAATCTATATGATTTGATAAATTCTACTTGACGGAAATCTAAGCTACGGTCAAACACAGCCTTAATTAGAAAGTAAGCTACTAGAAAAATTTTTAATATTAAAAGCATTTTTGGATGAATAAATTGTTGTAAATCATAAACTATGAAAAAAATATATCATGTTTTTATTGTTTTAAAGTTATAGATGTTCAAATCAAAATTATCAATAGAACTATAGAAAAGCTATATAATGCAAGGCATATTAGCTTTATGGTTAAGAATGTAATGATCATCAATGTTGATAATCAGAAGTTGATTAAGGGTGTTGTCATGATAACAATATTTATTTATATATCAAAGCTATCATTAGAGCAAGGGAGTCAACAATAAATAGTCAAAACATGATATTAAATTAAGATAATAAATGTTAAGTGATTAATATCTTATATTCAAACGATATGTTTTAAAATTGAAGTTTTCATACGTCCGTTTCAAGAAAATTAGGCTCTTTTTTAGATCTCTTTCTGTTTTTTGTTTTTTGTTTTTATTTTCAATATGATTTATTTTTATTTTATTTTTTATTTTTTATTTTTAGAAAATTTGTTTGATACTGTTATGATTTATATATTGTTAAAAATAAAAAATGTAAAATATGTTTGATTGAGATTTTTTATTCTCTTTTTAAAAAAATTATATTTTTTTAAAAATTTAAGTTGATTTATTATTAAAATTTTATAATTATTAAGTTTATTAATTAATCAATAATATTTATTTATTAAATTAATTATGAATATTAAGTTAATTAATTAAATTATTAAATTTTATTTAAATTATTTTGGGTTTAATTGATTAATTATTAAGTTAATTAAGTAGATTTATTATTACAATTTAATAATTAATTAGTTAATTAATTTTATTAGTAAGTAAAATTAAATAATAAATTAGTTTATAATCATTAAGTTTAGTAAATTAAATAATTAAATTATTAATTGAAATTATTAATTAATTGAATTTATAATTCTTAAGTTAATTAATTTAAATTTATAATTATTAATTGAAATTAAATAACTAATAAGTTTATAATTATTAAGTTGTTATTGTTAATTAATTAAATTATTAATTGAAAGTATTCATTAGTTAACTTTTATAATTATTAAGTTACTTAATTTAATTACTAATATTTTATTAAGTTAATTATTTAATTATAATAATATATTTGAATGTTTATGAATTCAATTGATTAATTATTTATTTAATTAAATATATTTATTATTTAAAATTTATGATTATTAAATTAATTAATTTGATTAATAATGGAAATTAGATAATTAATAAGTCTATAATTATAAATCTAATTAAGTTAATTAATTAAATTGTTAATTTAAATTAGGTCAAGCGCGTTTTGGTTGTTTTCAAAACACATAAACACGTTTTACATGCTTTAAAACATGCTTTTTATGTTTTGAAAACAATCCCCTTGTGTTTAAATATAAAATTATAAAACAGATCAAAATACAGGCAGTCAAACAATGTTTTCACGTTTATTTTTTGTTTTTTTATTTTCAAAAATAAAAAATANTATGCTTTTTATGTTTTGAAAACAATCCCCTTGTGTTTAAATATAAAATTATAAAACATATCAAAATACAGGCAGTCAAACAATGTTTTCACGTTTATTTTTTGTTTTTTTATTTTCAAAAATAAA
This sequence comes from Phalaenopsis hybrid cultivar, assembly GCA_002079205.1. NCBI lineage: Eukaryota > Viridiplantae > Streptophyta > Magnoliopsida > Asparagales > Orchidaceae > Phalaenopsis > Phalaenopsis hybrid cultivar. Next base: position 98,549 of record JXCR01139503.1, read on the forward strand.
AAATAATATATAAAAATTGATTCTAAAAAGATCTTTAAAATAACTTTAATTAATTATTTATTTATTTACATTTCTAATATTCTGTCAAAGTAAATGTGTTAATAGANCTTAAAATAACTTTAATTAATTATTTATTTATTTACATTTCTAATATTCTGTCAAAGTAAATGTGTTAATAGATTCGTGTGTTTTAATATTATGCTTAAGGCATTGTGAATTAATGGCTAATGGCTAATATTCAACTAAGAGAGAAGCTTGAATCACTAGAAAAGGAGAATGAGTTATCAAGTTAATTTATTTTTGATAAAAAATAAAGGGAGAGAAAAAATGGAGTGCAAANGCTGTGATGCGAACAGGTAAAGGGGTAGGAGAGATCAAGGAAGCAGCAGAGGTCGTCGACCTCGAGGAGGGGAAAGGCGGGTAAGAGAGATGAGGAGAGACCAGTAATCAGTCAACGGCGGGAAGTGAGGGCAGAAATCTAAGTTGTTGAATATTCATCAAGAAAAAAAACCCTCTTCTCTTTTATTCTACCCTCGTTTCTCTTAATCACAGAGCGTCCTGGCGCTGTAACAACTTTAGGAGCTTTANTGGCGGGAAGTGAGGGCAGAAATCTAAGTTGTTGAATATTCATCAAGAAAAAAACCCTCTTTTCTCTTTTATTCTACCCTCGTTTCTCTTAATCACAGAGCGTCCTGGCGCTGTAACAACTTTAGGAGCTTTACTAAATCACGTACATCCAAATTCATTAACTCTTATCAACAACAGAGTTTAATAAATTCGAAATCTAAGATAAAAGAAAGAAAAAAAATGAAGAGGAAAATAAAATTTAACTTAAATTCACCATAAAACCCCTCACATGAAAATAGCTAAAATAGGTTGCATCAATTACACAGTATGTGAAAGAAAGCTTTTACTAAACATACACACCACAGGAGATGATGCACATGACTCCAGGCAAAAGTTTCTCCAATGGCGATCATGATAAAAATTCAAATCCTCGCTTTTCTACTAAGCAAATCAGGCAAAATTCCCAAGATGGCATCCTTCCCTACTTCAATTAATTACAGTCGGAATCGAACTTACCTTGAGCGCAAGAGCAACCAGAATATATACATTAACTGCTAAATTCAACAGCAAAGCAATGGCGATTTTCGAATGGACGAGCAACTCCACAGTATGCCCAAAATCCACCCTACCATTTCCCCCGAGCAATGAGAACATCCACCACCTCAGCCCGATTAAGCTCAGCATTGTGCAAATCGCCGAAACGGCCACGCATGGCGCGCTCATTTTGACGGATTTGAAGCTTCTTCAACCTCGGATCTTCAATTCTACCACGAAACAGACACATGAACAGAATCAATCAAAGAAAAAACAGTAAATCAAACCCATATCCAACTTCAAACCAGGTTTGGGTAGCGAAAACAATATCTCTCGCCTACCTCGGCGGCTTCCCTCTCTTCCACGGCGCTCTGCTTGCAGAACACGAACGCATATTCAATGAATACTTTTCCATCTTTCTTGCTTTTTATAATCGGGTAAGAGGAGGATGGTGATATCTGATGGGACCAACATTGGTACTAGCTCTGATCCGCCGGCACCTCGTCAGTCCTGCATCAGGTCAAAAGTCCGTACAATAATTTTCCATGAGNAAATTCAAACTGAGGGCTGCACTAGCTCTGATCCGCCGGCACCTCGTCAGTCCTGCATCAGGTCAAAAGTCCGTACAATAATTTTCCATGAGTGAGAAAGAAAACAGGAGGGGAAGGTGAAAACGGAACTACAGGCCACCGTCTCCGAAGAAGAAAAGACAACATTTGTTCTAGAATTTTGCATCAACATGAACTAAAAATTTCTCTTTTGGTGTTTGGTAGCATGCTGGTAATGGGAATTAGTGATGAATTTTGCATGAATCCAATTGAATATCAAATGATTGAATAATAAATTCAAGGCTCCTTTAAATTGAATTTTTGAATGTCTAAAATTTTTTCTCNGAACGGAACTACATGCCACCGTCTCCGAAGAAGAAAAGACAACACTTGTTCTAGAATTTTGCATAAACATGAACTAAAAATTTCTCTTTTGGTGTTTAGTAGCATGCTGGTAATGGGAATTAGTGATGAATTTTGCATAAATCCAATTAAATATCAAATGATTGAATAATAAATTCAAGGCTCCTTTAAATTGAATTTTTGAATGTCTAAAATTTTTTCTCGTGTTTCATCTTTTTTTCGACGTAAATCTATATTTATCAAATCCAATTATAAGATGGATTTATTCCATCATCGATTGTGAACTCCGACATGGAAGGCAAATACGAATCTATATGATTTGATAAATTCTACTTGACGGAAATCTAAGTTACAGTCAAACACAGCCTTAATTAGAAAGTTAGCTACTAGAATTTTTTTTAATATTAAAAGTATTTTTGGATGAATAAGTTGTTGTAAATCATAAACTATGAAAAATATATATCATGTTTTTTTTTGGTTTCAAAGTTATAGATGTTCAAATCAAAATTATCAATAGAACTATAGAAAAGCTATATAATGCAAGGCATATTANCCTTTTTCTCGACGTAAATCTATATTTATTAAATCCAATTATAAGGTGGTTTTATTCCATCATCGATTGTGAACTCCGACATGGAAGACAAATACGAATCTATATGATTTGATAAATTCTACTTGACGGAAATCTAAGCTACGGTCAAACACAGCCTTAATTAGAAAGTAAGCTACTAGAAAAATTTTTAATATTAAAAGCATTTTTGGATGAATAAATTGTTGTAAATCATAAACTATGAAAAAAATATATCATGTTTTTATTGTTTTAAAGTTATAGATGTTCAAATCAAAATTATCAATAGAACTATAGAAAAGCTATATAATGCAAGGCATATTAGCTTTATGGTTAAGAATGTAATGATCATCAATGTTGATAATCAGAAGTTGATCAAGGGAGTTGTCATGATAACAATATTCATTTATATATCAAAGCTATCATTAGAGCAAGGGAGTCAACAATAAATAGTCAAAACATGATATTAAATTAAGATAATAAATGTTAAGTGATTAATATCTTATATTCAAACGATATGTTTTAAAATTGAAGTTTTCATACGTCCGTTTCAAGAAAATTAGGCTCTTTTTTAGATCTCTTTCTGTTTTTTGTTTTTTGTTTTTATTTTCAATATGATTTATTTTTATTTTATTTTTTATTTTTTATTTNTCCCCTCTCCATGATCACCAACCATCACCCCCTCCTCAAATAATCAATATTATTGAAAGTGCCTTGGTCCTTTATAAGCAAGGTTGTAATCCTTAGTTTGACTATTATTGAAGAAAAAAATTACAATTGTTTTCTTACAACTTTTACCAAAGCTTGGTGGTCAACTTATCAAAGAAGTTTTGCTTACATTTTCTATCAAGTATCCTGCACTTCTCCCATTTTTCCTCCCCTTTATTTTCCCTCTTGTACAGCAGACCACAACCCTAAAACCCTTTCTCCATAGCCTCCAACTATCACCCACTCCATAGACAAACCCTAATCCCTTTTTCCCTCTAGAATCTCTTTTCCACCGTCTTTAACCCTTCCCACACTTCAAACTAGCCCATCCCAGCCCGACCTATCTTCTAAATCTAGATAACAACTATAGTTGAACTACCACCATTGAATTGAACAACTAATTAAGTGCCTAACCCTCAAGGCCCCTTCACTTCCCTATATCATGAACCACCAACATATTTGTGTAAGCCACCTTGGCTCAGTAATGGAGAGTTTTTTCTTTTAACCAAGAGGTCCAGGGTTCAAGGCCTTGCATATACGGGGTGAGTGTGTTTCTGTGTGCATGTAAAAAACAAAATAAAAAAGCAAGCACCATCATTGTC
>JXCR01139503.1:113072-124492 GCA_002079205.1 Phalaenopsis hybrid cultivar
AAACAGCTGACACCCAAAATTGTTGTATCAGTTGATCAAGGATCTGATAGGAGCGACTTACCATTTTCTCATCACTTCCTCCACTCATTCCAGTCCTCCATGATCCTCCTTGACTCCATTGATGCAGCTGGAAGCAACCTTGATGCAGCTAACAAGATAGAGAGGTTTATCCTTCAACCCAAGATTGAGAATTGTGTAATCGGGCGGTACCGTGCTACTGACAAGATGCCACCATGGCGATCTCTCTTCACATCTGCTGGTTTTGTTCCAGTGCAGTTCAGCAACTTCACGGAGGTGCAGGCGGATTGTCTATTAAAGAGAGTTCAGGTGAGGGGATTCNCTGTCTATATTTAACCGCCAAGGCGCTTAAATCAACGCTATAATTAACGTATAAATTTTCTATCTAATTTTTACTTATGTTATAATCACATTTCAATTTTTTTTAATATAATTAAAATTTAATAAATATAAAAATACTTACATATCAGTTTTACTAAACTATATATTAAAAATAGACCGATTAACGATCTGATTTAGAGCCCAACCTAACTCAAAATCTTATCAAAATAAAATTTAATTCAAAATTTTGGTTCTCGAATTAATTTTCAAGTGATTAATAATTTTCGAGCTAAATTTATTAACTTCACAGTTCTAATATTACTAGTATCGTTAAAGATTTGATTTCGAGCTGAGCTAAAATTGATTAAAAATAGACTCGTAAAAAATTCTATAAAACTTTTAGTTCGGACCTAAAATTACAATCAACTTTTGCGAGATTAATGATTTTCGAGCTAAATTCACAGCTTTAATTAAAAAAAAATGAGCTCTTAATTAAAATCAGGATTGAATTATTGAACCAAATCAATCTGCTCAATTTTATTTTATTTAACCGAATCAACCTCTTTATTAAGATCAAATAAATCCATGTGATGAAAAAAAAATTATTAAGAAGTTAATTAAGATTTAAAATTTCAAAATATTGCTTTGCGTTTTGTCATCTAATCATTTCAATTGTGTAAATAATAGTGCGAAAAATAACTGTTTATATTTGCTGTTGTATGTCCCTCAAGACTACTTTGAGACCACTCATCGGGGAGGTTGCTATCATCTAAGTTGACTTTTGTTTTTATCATGTTTCAAATAAATTTATTTATTTTAATTTATCACTAATAATTTTTAATCTAATTATCTCCTTGAAAAATCATATTGTTCTCTCTCAATTATTGCATTTAAAAAAATATTTATAATTTTCAAATCACATTAAAATATCATTATTATTAAGTTTTTTAAAAAATAATAAATTTTATCTTTTTTATAAAGTGATATAAAATTAAAAATTAAATATTAGATATATATAAAAATATTAGGATTATTATATGCGTACATCTTTACTAAGAAAATTAAAAGAGGCGCAAGGATAGCTTGAATGCTTTTTCCATGTTGCACGCATCAATAGCAGAGGACGTAGCGGAAATAGAAAGAGCGTGAGAGAGAGAGAGAGAGAGAGAGAGAGAGAGAGAGAGGTGTACTCTGATTTCTCTCTCCTGTCATATCAAGTTTCCAGAGCACCGGGATAGAAGAACCAGAACCAGAACCAGAGCGGAAATGGGGACAACATCAAGAACGATAGAGGAAGAAAATCGCCCGACTTGAGCTTTCGAAGTTTGCATGCATACCAATCCATTCGTTAATCGCTCATTGCGGATTCAAGATCTCTTCTTTTCTCTTCGTTTCCTCGGTTCCATCTCCAGCTTCAACTGCGAAAGTGAGGGATAAACAGGAAGAGATCTCCAGGGATCTAAGACTCTTTTGTATGCGGCGGCGTGTTCTTAGATGAGGGGAATGCCCTTCAGTCGTTCGGGGAAGGGAGCGCTGGAAGCAATAGCAGCTCAAATCCTTGGGGAGGAAGACAAAGGCGGCACCTTTTGGAGTCGCTCTAGTCATAGGAAGAAAAAAGGCGAGGTTTTGGAACCTAGATCAGTTTTGTATCACAGGAGGAGCCCAAGCCCTCCTACTTCCACATCCACACTGTCTTCCTCTCTTAGCGGCGGCGGCGGCGGCGGCTTCGGCGGTGGCGGAGGTTCAACGGACACCGGCGGAGTGGCGGCGGTCTCCGAAAACCCCTCCCAGAGGAAAGAAGAATGGGCGACGGAGCTACAGACCATCACTGGATCAGCGGAGATGAGCGGCTTCATCGGCTCCGGTGAGAAGTGCGGTATGGAGGCTGAGGACTGGGAGACGATGCTTTCTGCCCCAACTGCTTCCCCGAACCAGGAGCAAACTTTCCTTCGCTGGATCATGGGGGACATCAACGATCCTTCTGCTGTTTCGAAGCATCATCATTATCAGCAGATCTCCTCTCAAGCATCCCCGGTGGAATTTGATGCCGGCATCGCCGGTTCGAGCTTCGGTCTCGTCGACCCTCTCTTCGGATTTGAACCCATCGGAGGAATCGCCGGCGTTACGTCTTCCTCCGGTGGGTTTTATCAAAGCAGTAGAAATAGTGATGGTAAAAATGCAGTTTTTATGAGCCCACCGCCGTGTATGGCCTTTTTCCAAGAACCCATTGAAGAGAAACCCCAGATTTTTGGGCATAACCTTCTCCTACAAACCAATACTCCTTCTAACCCGGATGTATTTGTTCCAAGCGCATCTTTTGGTGCAGTCGCAGAACAACACCAGACCTCAAACCTCCTCCCTTCTCATCCCAAGCGTCACCACTCCATGCCCAATGACCCAGCTTGCCAAATCCCTGCAGTGTGCACCGGCCAGCTTCTACCAGCCCCATATCAACTCCAGCAACGTCTGATGAAGCCCAGAACTTCATTGGCTGGGGAAGATGCGGCGGCTGCTGCTGCCATGGCTTTACAGCAGCATCAGGCTCTTATTGACCAGCTCTTCAAGGCAGCTGAATTCGTTGAAACAGGGAATTTTATCAGCGCGCATGGGATATTGGCGCGGCTCAATCACCAGCTCTCCTCCCCTCTTGGAAAGCCTCTTCTCCGCTCCGCATTTTATTTCAAAGAGGCGCTGCATTTGCTTGTAGCCAATTCTTACAATCCACCTCTGGCCGCCTCCTATCCTCACCCTCACAGAACACCATTCACCACTTCATTGTTTACCCCATTAGATGTAGTCCTCAAGCTCAGTGCCTACAAGGCCTTCTCTGAGGTTTCCCCTGTTCTCCATTTCACCAACTTTACTGTCACACAGGTTCTCCTTGAGGAGCTTGGTACCACCGACTGCATTCACGTCATAGACTTTGATATTGGAATTGGTGGGCAATGGTCCTCCTTCATACACGAGCTCGCACAGAGGAGGTCTTCTTCCTCTACCCCTCGGCTCAAAGTCACTGCATTTGTCTCTTTCTGTGCCTTCCACCCGCTAGAACTCCATCTTACCAGTGAAAACCTCTCCCATTTTGCTGCTGACCGCAATATTCCCTTCGAAATCAACATCTCAAGCATCGAGTCCTTTGATCCCGTCGAAATCCTTGCAGCCTCAGCTGGTCGCAATGAGACAATTGCTGTGAATCTCCCTGTAGGGGCTGGGCTTAACCCATCTTTTACTGCAACACTTCACCTTATCAAACAGCTGACACCCAAAATTGTTGTATCAGTTGATCAAGGATCTGATAGGAGCGACTTACCATTTTCTCATCACTTCCTCCACTCATTCCAGTCCTCCATGATCCTCCTTGACTCCATTGATGCAGCTGGAAGCAACCTTGATGCAGCTAACAAGATAGAGAGGTTTATCCTTCAACCCAAGATTGAGAATTGTGTAATCGGGCGGTACCGTGCTACTGACAAGATGCCACCATGGCGATCTCTCTTCACATCTGCTGGTTTTGTTCCAGTGCAGTTCAGCAACTTCACGGAGGTGCAGGCGGATTGTCTATTAAAGAGAGTTCAGGTGAGGGGATTCCATGTAGAGAAGCGACAAGCTTCACTTTACCTGTATTGGCAACGAGGTGAGCTGGTTTCCATTTCAGCTTGGAGGTGCTGAGGATCTTCTACCATCTTCTTTACTTGCAGGCATGTCATCTGGTATGATTTTGTTGTCCATCTTCCAGGGTAATCTTTTGTAGTCATTTTAGATGTTAAGAATATGAAAATTCTGCAGCGAAAAATCTTTTTTGGTATCTTATGTTCCTTTTGTCTTACCAATTGTTCATCTTCTCAATTCTGATGTTTTCAAAGACAAATTCCTGCTTTGTAGAAAAATTGTCTAACAAGTTTGACATTTTGGATCAGCTTAAATTGGGCATCTCTTTCTTTTTTCTAAACATGGTGCTAAGATATGGGCTTTTGGAGCAAGAAGCAAGTTTTCTTTGGAAGCAATTTTTCTTTGTTGTTGCTTATGAATAATGTTGGAGAATTTAACTTCAAAAATTTCAACTTTACCATGAATTCTGAGTTGTTTTGAATTTTGCATTTTGTTTAGTGTGCGTTAATTTTCATTTAGTTTTGTTTTATTAATTTAATTTTCTGATTTAATCATTTTCATCATGGCTGGATATTAATTGCAGAACTGTAGTTCTTAAGCGCTTGGGCTGCAGCCCCTTTTTTTCAGGTTGACCAAAAGCTGATTCTTGTTCCTGTTTATCATACGGAGTTTCACGCAGGATCTCAAATAAATGCCTAATTGAGTGTTGATCTGCATTCAACTAATTTCATGCACTATTAGAAGCTTGCATTTCTCATAAAAATCTTCATTATTTGCCTCAGTCCAACTCTTTCAGTTCAGTTTAATGAATTCTCATTCTTTCAGTTCAGTTTAGTGAATTATCATTCATATTTTGCCTTCGATGAATGTTGGAAATGGTGTTGATTCTATATTACATTATTTTTTCTTTTGCATAATTATGCTGCATTTAGTTTACACCTTTTCTTTATAATCCTTTGACATTAATTTCAGCTTTTTTGTCTTGTGACATTTTCCACCTTTTATTGTTTACACACAAATTATCCAAGTATACCTTTTTTCTTGTTTTATCTTGCCATCCAAACATATTGGTTTCCACCATTCATTGTATACACACAAATTGCCCCTTTTCAATTATTGTATATTGACCTAACTTTCTTTTTTACATCCCAATACTCAAAAATGTACATCATAACTACCCTAATTATCACTTTATAAAATTCATTTCTATGTCTCCATGTGATATATTTCTTTTAAGACTTCTCCATTTTGATCATATTTAAATTTCAAATTTGATATCTTCATTTATAACCTCATTTGTTTTTTATATACTAAATTCATGTTAATTTAATCTATTAAGCCTTATAGAGCTTTATTTCTTACTAATTTTAGTTTACAGTTATTTAGAAAAAAGCCATGGAAATTGCATATTATATTATTAGTTCTTGCTTTACTATTCCTTTTAACTTCAAATATTCTTGTTGTAATTTTTCCTATATTTAAGAAGAGATTCAGTTTGGCCAAATGCACTATCTATTTGTTAAATCTATTTTCAGCTATAAATTTTAAGCTTATAGGTGAGGGTCAATTATTTTCTACTTCTTTGCTTGTATACTTTTCAACTATCTATTGTGGGATTAAACTCCCTACTCTTAGGTGTCTTAACAACTCATTCTCTCTTTTGAGCTCTACATTATAAATCCACTCTTTTTTATGGATTCACATAAGAGTTAGCCTGTCTTAACCTTGTTTAATCATGCCAAAATTTGGCTGAGCCTCATGAGAGATAAAATTGCTTTTGCTACTTAATCCCAGTCAAGCCATTTACTCTTAAGTTTTTGTTGTTGTTGAAACAAAGGGGAGATTGTTTCGCAACTCAAAATCTTAAGCCCATGGTTGAGGATTTATCACTTAATATTTTTGCTCCAAGGTGATTTTTATGATTTTGAATTCTATTTGTTGTCTAGTATTGATGCCAATACCTTTTTTTTTTTCCAATCATTTAAAATCATCTTTGTCAAAATTTTATATAATTGTAACATTGCTTTGAGTGTTGAGTTTATATGCTTATATTGGTTATGTAGATACTTATAAAATATAAGATGAAGTACCTTGATGCATTTTTATATGTAATGGAATTTTAAAAAGTAAGATATTTTTTGAATTTTTTTGGAATTTCAACAAGTGGTAATAAAAGTTTTAAACATAACGAGCTAGAAATTATAGAATAAAGGTTAAAAATGTAATCAACAAATTTAATGCATTTGATATTAATTATCATCATTTAACAATAGAAAATGAAATAATAATAATAAAAAAAAAGACTATGACCAAAGTTCAAGTAGGATTCGATTGATGTTCGAGCAAGCCTTGAATTATGTTCAATTTAAAGGCAGACACACTAAGCTATTACATCATTACATAACATTTTTAAAATCTGAATAACAACCATTCTATTAAATCAGAGCAGTTGCAGATTGAGTACAATCAATATGGTTGTAACATAATAGATAAGAGTGTTGATATTATTAAATCAATACACAATGTCTATAGCACAATATAGCTGAATTGCCCCCTTCGTTTATATCTCAGATGAGTGTTCTGGCACATAATACCTGTAATACCAGCAACTTTCCAAATTTGCTTCTATTTATATCACCATAAAGGGCTAAAATGNGTTTGATATTAATTATCATCATTTAGCAATAGAAAATGAAATAATAATAATAAAAAAAAGACTATGACCAAAGTTCAAGTAGGATTCGATTGATGTTCCAGCAAAGCTTGAATTATGTTCAATTTAAAGGTAGACACACTAAACTATTACACCTTCACATAACATTTTTAAAATCTGAATAACAACCATTCTATTAAATCAGAGCAGCTGCAGATTGAGTACAATCACTATGGTTGTAACATAATAGATAAGAGTGTTGATATTATTAAATCAATACACAATATCTATAGCACAATATAGCTGAATTGCCCCCTTCATTTATATCTCAGATGAGTGTTCCAGCACATAATACCTGTAATACCAGCAACTTTCCAAATTTGCTTCTATTTATATCACCATAAAGGGCTAAAATGCATTATTAATGTACTCTTGAAGATCATTCAAATTGAGACTGTGCATCAAGCAATAGTCACCATTTTTTTTTATTATAATTGCAATTTCAATTGACCAAGGTAAAAATTGAAGGAGTTATCAAAATTTATTAATAAAAGATAAAAATTTTACCTGATCAAAAGGCTGGACACATTCAAATATTGATTTGCACAAAAATTGAGGTTGACATGGCATTACTTGTACTTATATGACATGATGATATCATTAGTCCAATTTCTCTATTATCTACCTTGAAATCTACATAGCAAGTGAATATAGCTGAGTCAATCACAAACGGACACTGAGTGCAATATTATAAATTCGGGTCATGTTCATACTATATTTGAGTAATGTTCAAATAATATTTGAACTGATATTTAATCATATTTAACATTGCTTGAACTTGGATCAAATTTTGACCAATCTTACTAGTACTTATGTGATCATTGCTCGAATCAAGGTCGAATTTTCTTCGACCACCATTTGAGCAATGATTGAAAGTTTTCTGATTTCATTGAACATTTTTAGGTCATTGTTTGAACTATGATCGAATCTTCTTTGCTCATTGAACTTTATTCAAATAAGATTCAAGTATGTTTCGAAGATTTGATTATTACTCGGTATATTTCAATTGAAGTTAGAGCAAGTTTCAATCAATGCTTAAAGCTGGTAATTTATTATTTAATATCCATTCTAGTTTTAAAGTTCAGAAGTGGGCACAAATAAGAAAAAATGAATTAACATAATTATTTATATAATTTTTATCATAATGGAGAACATATAAATTCAAATCTCTTAAAATGTTACAAAATATAATAAATTTTATACAATTATAATAAGGCTGAATATAATATAATATTTTATGTTGATGATGGCTAAGAGGGCTAATGTCACACATGACTTTAGTACTTTTGGTAACTAAAAGTACTAATTTCACACATGACTTCTCTTATAAAACCTAAAATCTTAGAAGTAGCAATAGAGAAATCATCTTCAATTTTCCAAATAAATCTTATCATATATTAAACTATTTTGTGCTATTCTCTTTATAGAAATTAGGCCTTATTATCATCACTTTATTACATATAATTTTAATTAAATTATCTAATACCTTCATCATTAAGATAACCCTCCTGATTTAACCAAAACTTAGATAATCTAAAGGATGTCACATCTAATCCAGACTTGTTCTGTTTGTATGCTTCTTCTACTAAAGTTTTAGTTTTTATCATCAAAGCAGACCCCATCTACCTTGTCTTGATATGGTTATCTGTTGAAAATGACTTAAAAACTCAATCTTTTAGGGTCTGTATTTTAAATCTAATAAATCCGGATTTATTAGAACCTGTCAACAATAGTATTTAGTGAATCCAGGATTTAAGACAAAATTGAGAAGGAATTGGATTTACTAAATACTGATTATTAAAATTGCATTTTTGTTGCTTAAGTTTTATGTAAAAATCCTACTGTTGAACCTCCGTCTATTTATAGGTAATGTGGTATAAAGTGCACAGTTATATCATTGTTACAAGATATTTTATGTATAAAATAAATGAGTCTATGACTTGGTTACTCCATCGCTCGGCTGGCTGAGATCGGTAGCCCTTGGGTCGGCAAGGTCCGCTTGGTAGATTTTGTTGAGTTGGGGTAGTCGGTTGGCTTTAGCTATCTTTCAATTGTCCGGATCTTTGCTCAGTCATCTTGGTCAGCCAGTCGGTTGTTCAGGCCGGTTCAGTCATCTATGCTAGCGACCAATTGTTCAGGCTGCCGGTCAGTCGTCCAGGCTTGTTCGGCATCCAGGTTGTCAGTAGGCCGCCCATGCTGAGTCGTTTTCAGTTTGATATATATTTTTTTGTGAACAGCTACTTAAATGAGTTATTATACAGCCCTTTAGTTTTATTTTTTATTTTTAAATATTTCCTTTGCTTATTTGAATATTTTGAAATTATACCCTATTTACTTGTTTAGTTCTCAAGCCTACCTCAACCATCTCTTATAAGTGATGCTGTTATTATTCTGAAACTATGCTGATTTAATTCAAATAAAATGTCTGTATACTATGGACAGTGGTGGTTGAAGAAAAACCTTTGTTTATTCATTTATTTATTTTATTTCCTGCTTATTTTTATATGAAATCACTATCTATCACCATCACTTTGTCTCTAACTGCTAACTGGCACAAAGGATGGCCAATTTTTTTAAATAAGAATAGTACTGCCCATTCTGCCTTTAAAACTGCAATGATTTCTTGTCCACATGAAAACTCTTTTTCTGTTATTTATTTATTTAATCATACGATAATAGTGTATTTCTAATTATTTTTTATAATTTTTAAGTTTGTAGCTGTTATGTCTATCCTTAACATAAAGCTTCTGTGCACTGAACTTGGTTGAGTTATAACTACTCTGCAACCACTATCAGATGATCTAATGATCAGACGGCTGTCATTTTTTTCCTCTCTCCAACTAGTTTGGGATCACAGGTTCAGGTTTGTGGCATGAACGGTTGTGATCTATCCAAGATTATGAAACATAGTTAGCTTATTCTGATAAGAAATATGCTTTTTTAAATCAGATTTTCATACATTGTTTGGCATTTTGCAAGATGATGATTAATGAAATTTTAAAATTACATTTTTAAGAAATTAATTGCATATTAAGCCTATGAATCATTTTAAATGAAAAAAAAAAACTTTTTTTCCCTCACATGGTAGGTATATGTCTCTGACAAAATGATCACCATTTTCTTCTCTTCTCCATCTCTTGTCCTTTGAGTGACCTTCCGGCTGCTGATTAGTTTGTATTTCCCAGTTGAGAAGTACTTTTAGTATTAAAAGGAAATCGGGTATTTACATACATACCACCTAATTATTGTATATTTATATATCTAAGTCCTAAACTTTGCTTTTTTACATTTATATCACCCAAATCTTCATATCACAAAGAAACACCACTATTTTAACTTGAGAGATAAAAGAACGTACATCTTTTCATGCATGGAATATGTAACATATCTGCAAAAATTGAAGTTGAGGTGTTAGATTTGTAAATACAACTATGTTTTGGATGCAAAAAAAGAGCTCAAAATATCTTATATCTTCTTGCCCGCTATTTAGTAGTATGGTACTTGTGCCACTTAATTATAGATGTTAATGATATATTGAGAAGCCACATAGTCTTCAACATATGGTGACATGTTATTGGTTTTTGCTGTTTTCATTGCTATTTTTAGTTCTTGCTTATGATAGCAAATTGGAATATATATATATAATGAGATTATAAAGTTAATGCTGAAGATTAATCTATTAATTTGAAAAATATAAAGTTGTTATTGAAATGATATGAGCTCCATTGGTTATTATTGAGCAGTCTTCATCACCAATTGCATACATCCAATATAGAGCGTCAGTGCGTGCCAAATGTTTAATGGTGGTGTTGTCCAAATTAGAATTCCATTACCTCGCATTTCTTATATATATATATATATANTCGGCTCTATCGTTAAGAAACGAACACGAGCTTATTTCAAACAAACTAAATTTTAAACAAACCGAACACGAACACATGCTTTGTTCGTTCGTGTTCGGTCGTTTACACCCCTATCTACAACCACTATCAGATGATTAAATGATCAGACGGCTGTCATTTTTCCTCTCTCCAACTAGTTTGGGATCACAGGTTCAGGTTTGTGGTACGAACGGTTGTGATCTATCCAAGATTATGAAACATAGTTAGCTTATTCTGATAAGAAATATGCTTTTTTAAATCAGATTTTCATGCATTGATTGGCATTTTGCAAGATGTTGATTAATGAAATTTTAAAATTACATTTTTAAGAAATTAATTGCATAATTAAGCCTATGAATCATGTTAAATGAAAAAAAAAAAAAAAATGTTCCCTCACATGGTAGGTGTATGTCTGACAAAATGATCACCATTTTCTTCTCTTCTCCATCACTTGTCCTTCGATTGACCTTACGGCTGCTCATTAGTTTATATTTCCCAGTTGAGAAGCACTTTTATTATTAAAAGGAAATCGGGTATTTACATACATGCCACCTAAATATTGTATATTTATATATCGAACTCCTAAACTTTGTTTTTTTACATTTATATCGCCCAAGTCTTCATATCACAAAAAACACCACTATTTTAACTTGAGAAATAAAAGAACGGACATCTTTTCATGCATAGAATATGTAACATGTCTGCAAAAATTGAAGTTGAGGTGTTAGATTTGTAAATACAACTATGTTTTGGATGCAAAAAAAGAGCTCAAAATATCTTATATCCTATTTAGTAGTATAGTACTTGTGCCACATTGTCTTCAACATATGGTGACATGTTATTGGTTTTTGCTGTTTTCATTGCTATTTTTAGTTCTT
>JXCR01139505.1:0-37310 GCA_002079205.1 Phalaenopsis hybrid cultivar
ATGGCGAAGATCGTGGAGGATTGACTCGATCTCGAAGAGCTTGGATGTGTTATCTGAGTGAGTATGCCTCTCGAGCAGCATCCTAAATACTCATGGTCGTGTCGTAGAGAAGAAACTTTTCGTCGATGTCGTTGGTCATGGAATTGATTAACCACGACATGACTGTATGGTTTTCCGCATTCCATGTCCGGAATTTTGGGTCATCCTTGATTGGAGCGACGGCATCACCAGTGATATAGTTGTCATAGCCTCTGTCGCAGATAAACAATTTGACGGATTGGGACCACTGGAGGTAGCTCTAGCCATTGAGTTGTAGCCAGTGATGAGGGAAGAAGTGTCATCGATTCGGGTTGGAACAAGGGCAGATGAGGTGGAGGATATTTTTTGGGAGGAAGAAGTCATACCGAAGAAGATTAGTATGACTCTAATACCATGAAAAAAAAATAAGAGGACTTGATTTATTGATCAAAAGAGGGTTATAAATACTCAGTACAAGACTTACTGGTAAGAAAAACAATAAAAACAGAATACAGTAGAAAAAAATAATAATAACAAAATATAAGAAGCAGTTCATCTCTCTAATTTAAGAAGATAAATAAATAGAAATTCTCAAGATCGCTCAGATAATTTTTAACCCTTTAAATATAGAGTTATAACAAATATGGAATATAATAATTAGTATTTTCAGATCTTTCAACATTTTGGTTCAAAATTATTCAGATAACAACATTATTCAGTATCTAACAAATATAACGGGTCAGGTTCAATATTATCATATTTAACGATGCAATGTTATCCAAATAAATCAATGTTGATTTTAAAATTTCTTTATGAGTCATTTTAGACATTAGATATTNCTTAACAATGCAATGTTATCCAAATAAATCAATGTTGATTTTAAAATTTCTTTATGAGTCATTTTAGACATTATATATTCCTAATAATATCAAGAAGACAACAGGTTTTGCAATTGTCAACATGCATGTCATTTATAAAAATATTATTTAAAAGAATCACTGAACCTAGCAGCAAACATAGACTAATAATAGGCTAATAATATTACAAATGCCAGCAAACCATGAAAACCCTTGAATGAAAAAAATTTCCAGTAAAGAAGTCCCTACCCAAAACTTATCTAAGAAACTTTTAAATGAAGATGGAAGAAAGAACAAATCCACATATATAGCACCAATCCAGATAACCATTTGAGTGTTTAACACTTCCCCACAAAGGTTTTATAAGAAATTCCTTATATTAANTTTTCCAGTAAAGAAGTCCCTACCCAAAACTTATACTAAGAAACTTTTAAATGAAGATGGAAGAAAGAACAAATCCACATATATAACACCAATCCAGATAACCATTTGAGTGTTTGACACTTCCCCACAAAGGTTTTATAAGAAATTCCTTATATTAATTGTGTTCTCTAAATTATAGCATTAAAGCATAGAACTAAACTATCACATACTAAGGGAAAACCAATAGTCATAAACTACACAAAAAAAAAGAACGCACACACACACACACTGGAAAAAAAAAATAGCGCAATAGAAGGATTGGATAAGTTCAAANCACTAAACTATCACATACTAAGGGAAAACCAATAGTCATAAACTACACAAAAAAAAGAACGCACACACACACACACTGGAAAAAAAAAATAGCGCAATAGAAGGATTGGATAAGTTCAAANTACTCCCACCTCTTCAGTCTGTGTTGGGCCTGCTGGCTCCACCTCCTCAAGCTTCTCCACCTCCTCAAGCTTTATCTTCTTAGGATGGTTTTCTCCCTGCACATTTATTGGCTTCTCTGGTTTCGATTCCTCAGCACGCCAAAGAACCACATCAGATGATGGATTATAAGTCTACAAAACATAAAACAAGATGTTATAATCCTCATTAGCCTCATCCCAAATATAACAATTCCAGCATTGCAATTTTTGAAATCAATACCTTTGCAGGAGTGATCAACGCTCCAGCACCCTTCTTTCTGTCTTTATCATAAACCTCAATCTTAGGCTTGCCTCTTATGGACCCAGCCGAATGGCCCAGTTCTCTTCCCTCAAGAACCCTTAGCCGGGTTTCAAGCTTTTAAGCAAAATTTAAGACAGTAAATCAGTAAGGGTGCAACAGTAAGAAAATACAAACTTAAAAATTTTGATTGTCTACCTTTGCTCGGTTCTCCAGTCCCATTGAATTATCTTGGTTATCGGCCAAGGCGTCATACCGGATGGCAAGTGCAGCCTTCGCAGCGAGAGAGCGAGAGATTTTGCCCTTCAGTTTTGGAGCTGCTTGACCTACTAATGATGCATGGAAGATGAGCCCATATTTGGGTGTTGCATGTTTTGTTTTCAGAGCACTGAACAAGGCCTGTAGATGCAGTGATCGAGATTATCGTTTTAGAAAGAGAGGACATATATAAATTTGATGACGTAGAGAAATCAGTACTTTAGAACAAACAAAACTCATTCTATTGCCCTTACAGATAATAATTCATAGATATGTTTGAACCAATCATAAGAAGTGGGAATGACAAGGGATCAGAAATTTCAAACTTACCTTGCCAATTAAGGGGTATTTTTGTGAAAAGATATGAGAGCACTTGATTTTATTGATAAAAAGAGAGGTATAAATATCTATTACAAGACTTACTGGTAAGGAAAACAATAAAAACAGAATACAGTAGAAAAGAAAAGGAATAATAACAAAATATAAGAGGCAGCTAATCTATCTAATTTAATGAGAGAAATAAATAAATATTCCCAATATCCCTCATATAATTTATAACTCTCTAAATATAGAGTTATAACAAATATGAAATATAATGATTAGTATTTTCGAGATCTTTCAACACTCCCCCTCAAGTTGGGTTGTACAGATTGTACATACCTAACTTGTTACATAATTCTTCAAAATTAATTCTTGGGAGCGGCTTAGTGAGAATATCTGTTGTTTGATGTTGGGAAGGAATGTATGCAAGTTCGACGACTCCTCTCTCAATGTTTTCTGAGATGAACTGTCGATCAATCTCGATGTGTTTCGTTCTGTCATGGTGTGCTGGATTCTTTACAATGTTGATGGCTGTCTGGTTGTCGCATTGTAATTTGATAGTTTTTTCAATTAGCATTCTGATTTCATTGAGTACTCTTCGAATCCACATTCCTTTGCAGATCCCGAGTGCAGGAGCTCTGAATTCAGCTTCAGCGCTGCTTCTTGATACCACATATTGTTTTTTGCTTCTCCAAGTGACTAGATTTCCTCAGACATAAGTGCAATAGTCGGAAGTCGATAGTTGGTCCGAGACATCCCCTGTCCAATCTGCATCTGAATACACTTCTATACTTTGATCCTTATTCCTTTAAAACATTAGAGCTTTGCCTGGAGTCATCTTTAGGTATCTCAAGATTTTGTAGACTGCATTCATGTGTTTTTCCGTAGGGCTGTTCATGAATTGGCTAACAATACTAACAGAAAAACAATTGTCGAGTCGTGTGTGTGAGAGATAGATGAGTCGCCCCACGAGTTGCTGATATCTCCCCCTATCCACAGTTGAGCTATTTTTCTCAGTGCCGATCTTCTTGTAGGGATCCATTCGAGTATCGACGGGTTTGCAACCGAGCATACATGTTTCCTTCAACAGGTCCAATGTATATTGCCGTTGTGACACAAATATTCATCGCTTTGATCGAGCTAGTTCCATGCCGAGAAAGAACTTTGGGTTTCCGAGGTCTTTGATTTTGAATTCCGAGTGAGAAGCTTTATCAGATTTGTGAGTTCTTCGTGATTTCTAGTGAGGATGATATCGTCGACGTATACTATTAGAAATACAATTTTCTTTTCAGGAGAGGTTTTCACTAAGAGAATGTGATCTGTCTGACACTGAGTATACTTGTGTTTTGTCACTGATTTTGCAAATCTATCGAACCATGCTCAGAGAGATTGTTTAAGGCTGTACAATAATTTTTGGAGTTTGTAGACTTTGTTGTTCGGAAAGGATGATTCTAGCCCGAGAGGTGCTTCCATGTAAACTTCTAAATTGTCATTTAGGAAAGCATTTTTTACGTCAAGTTGATATAGCTATTAGTCTTCATTTGTCGCAAGTGAGAGAAGGATTCTGATGGTGTTAAGTTTAGTCACGGGGGCAAAGGTTTCTTGGTAATCAATACCGCAAGATTGTTAAAAATCTTTTGCTATGAGACGTGTTTTGAATCTCTCAATTGTACCATCTGCCTTGTATTTTTGACTTTGAAGATCCATTTGCAGCGGATTGTTTTCTTTCCCTTTGGCAGGTCTGAAACAGTCCACGTACCATTCTTTTGTAGGGCTCTTACCTCTTCAATGATGGCCGCTTTTCACCCCGGGTGTTTGAGAGCTTCATCAATGATGTTTGGGACTTTTGTATTGTCGAATGCAGTGACATATGTTCGGTAAGTTGAAGATAGCCTTTTATAGGACACAAAGTTGGAGATCAGATGCATCGTGTGTTCGTACCTAAGTGGAGGACGGATGGACCTAACACCTTTCCTTAAGCAATTGGAATGTCGGAGTCATCAATCATAGGTATATTAGATTCATGCTCAACTGTGTTCGTACTTGAGTGGATCACTATAGGAGTTGGATCCAGTTCTGACTCTTGGATTGGTGTTGGATGTGTTGGGTGATCTATGTGCGAGTTAGACACTTGAGGACTAGACGGAGACTGATTATTAAGTATATTTTCACGTGAGTTGGATGAACTTGTTGAATCTGAGTTGAAATATAATGAGTTCGGTTCACAAGACAAGGATTTGATGTGTGGTGGTATGAACTCGTTGTTCCCTCAAAACTGATATTCCCTTAGAGTCTCCCCCTGAATATTAGAATTGGGGTAGTAAGACTGATTTTCAAAGAAGGGGGTATACATAGTGTTGTAGGTTTTTCTTGTGAGAGGAGAGTAGCACTTATACCCTTTTTGAAGAGGCGAGTAACCGAGGAAAATACATTTAGTAGATTTGGGGTCAAGTTTGTTGTGATTGTGTGAATGAATGTGAACAAAGGAGGTGCAACCAAATACTTTGGTAGGTAGATTTTGAGTAATTGACTTGGTGTGGGGAAATAATTTAAGGAGTTAGACTGGACTTTGAAATTTGAGGACCCGAGGAGGCATCCTGTTAATGAGGTAGGTTGCAGTGGATACAGCGTCACCCCAAAAAACCCTAGGCACGTTAGAGAAAAACATGAGGCAGCGGGCTACCTCGAGAAGGTGGCGGTTCTTGCATTTGGCGATCCCATTTTGTTGAGAAGTGTCGACACAAGAACAGAGATGGAGAATGTCTTTAGAGGAGAGATAAAAGCCGAGGACGGGAGCGAAGTACTCCTTTGCATTATTAGTCTTGAGTGCCTGGATGGAGGTTTGGAATTGTGTTTGGATCATTGAGTAGAATTGTTTAAATATGTGACTGACTGTAGATTTATCTTTCATAAGAAATAGTCACATTAGTCAAGTGTGATCATCAATAAAGAAGACAAACCACCGAGTCCCGGTAAGGGTTGTAACACAGGATGAGCCACAAATATCGTTGTAAATGAGTGCAAAGGGTCGGGAAGAGGTGTAACCAACACATGGAAATGATGTGCGAGTGTATTTGACAAATTGACAAAATTCACATTGAAAAGAACGAACATTTTTATTGATAAATAAATTTGGAAATAATTTTAAAAGATACAAAATTTGGATGGCCGAGACGAAAATGTCATAACATGATCTCAGAATCTTTATTAACACTAGAATTGAAGACAGAATGATGGGTGAACAAATGTCCGCAGCGAGGTCGTGGTGGTGAAGTACTGTTAATGACGTAGAAACCTATGTCATCTTAGCATTATCAATCGTCGTCCCCGAGTTCGCACCCTGAAATTCACATATGGTAGGGAAAAATTTAGTAATACACCTCATATCACTAGTCAACTTTCCGATAGATATTAAATTACAATTTAAAGTAGGAACATGAGCACAGATCGGAGTAGAATGTTTTGGGTGACAGAGCCATTGGCAACGCGGATGATGGAGTTGTCTCCGCACGACATATAGTCATGGAGAAGGGATGCATCGCCAGTCATGTGATGAGAAGAGCCGGAATTGATGATCCATTGACCGAGGGATCCTTGATTGACTATGAAGGCATGATAGAACATAACTTAATGCGCGAGCAGGTCGGTGATGGGGTCGGGAACAGCCAGATCAGGTGGTTTGCCGATCAGTTTGAGCGGCAAATTTAGTTGCTCTTTGCTGAATGGACTGGGCGCTGGTGCAGAAAGGTCATCGGCAGCGACGACGCTGTTGGCACGGGGAGTGCGATCAAACCGAGGCTTTCAATCGACTGGCTCTCCATGAAACACCTAACTCTTGTTTATATTATGTACTGGTTTGATGAAATGGTCACACCAGGGATGGCCTTTGTGTGATGGGTTGTCGTTGTGTCGAGGTGGAGGAACCTGAGCTGCAAGGGCGGAAGCGTCACCAGAGAGATTGGGCTAGGTGGAGATAGGCCCAAGCATGACTTTCTGGCCGTTTTCTTCGTGGTGAACCTCAGAGAAGGTCTTGCAAATGCTCGGTAGTGGTTTGAAGCTTAATACACGAGAGCGGACAAGATCGGGAGAGTTGTTGAGGCCGAGAAGAAATTTGAATATCATTTTTTGCTCGATGATTTGACGGTATAAGTTGGAGTCCGGAGTGCATGACCAGGCATAGATTTCATACATGTCAACCTGTTGCCAGTAACGTGAGAGGGCATTAAAATATTGAATCACAAATTGATCACCTTGGTGATGATCGTGGAGGATTGACTCGATCTCGAAAAGCTTGGATGTGTTATCTGAGTGAGAGTATGTCTCTCGAGCAGCATCCTAAATACTCTTGATCGTGTCGTAGAGAAGAAAATTTTCGTCGATGTCGTTGGTCATGAAATTCTGTAGAATTCTGCATTCCATGTCCAGAATTTTGGGTCATCCTTGGTCGGAGAGACGACATCACCGGTGATATAGTTGTCCTAGCCTCTGTCGCAGATAAACATCATGACAAATTGGGATCACTGGAGGTAGTTTTGGCTGTTGAGTTTGTAGTCAGTGATGAGGGAGAAAGTGTCATCAATTCGGTTGGAACAGAGGCAGATGAAGCGGAGGATATTTTTGGGAGGAAGAAGAAGAAGTCGTCATACCGAAGAAGATTGGTATGGCTCTGATGCCATGAAAAATAATGAGATGACTTGATTTTATTGATGAAAATAGGGTTATAAATACTCATTACAAAACTTACTGGTAAGGAAAACAATAAAAAGAGAATACAGTAGAAAAAAAAAGAATAATAACAAAATATAGGAGGCATCTCATCTCTCTAATTTAAGAAGAGAAATAAATAGAAATTCTTAAGATCCCTCATATAATTTATAACCCTCTAAATATAGAGTTATAACAAATATGGAATATAATAATTAGTATTTTCGAGATCTTTTAACATTTTGGTTTAAAATTATTCAGATAACAGCATTATTCAGTATCTAACAAATATAACGGGTCGGGTTCAATATTATCATATTTAACAATGCAATGTTATCCAAATAAATCAATGTTGATTTTAAAATTTCTTTATGAGTCATTTTAGACATTATATATTTCTAATAATATCAAGAAGACAACAGATTTTGCAATTGTCAACATGCATGTCATTTATGAAAATATTATTTAAAAGAATCACTGAACCAAGCAGCAAACATAGGCTAATAATATTACAAATGCCAGCAAACCATGAAAACCCTTGAATGAAAAAAATTTCCAGTAAATAAGTCCCTACCCAAAACTTTTACTAAGAAAATTTTAAATGCAGATTTGTGCACATTGATGGAAGAAAGAACAAATCCACATATATAACACCAATCCAGATAACCATTTGAGTGTTTAACACTTCCCCACAAAGGTTTTATAAGAAATTCCTTATATTAATTCTGTTCTCTAAATTATAGCATTGAAGCATAGAACTAAACTATCACATACTAAGGGAGAACCAATAGTCATAAACTACACAAAATAAAGAACACACACACACTGCAAAAATAAAAATAAAAAGTAGCGCAATAGAAGGATTGGATAAGTTCAAAATTCAAATTAGATATATAAAAGTATGTGCAATGAACAAATATAAATAAGTAACACGGTTTGAGAAATAATAGCAAAAATTAAGTCGAAGGGATAAATTAATGGAATTGACCTTCTCAGCACCAAGAATCTGGATGGTACTCCCAGGTTGCTTTGATAAATTTAATAAGCTGCCACCATGAGCAATGAGGCGGGCTCCAACAAGTTCCCCAACAAGAGCAGTCAAATTTGGAGCGATGGTATTCATTCTGCTTCTAAGGTAGTCATACAACTTGCTCCTATATTCTGAAAGAGACAAAACTTGATCACATAGTTCACTTATATTTTCCAGGTCAATATCACTAACTTCAGTGCCCATGGATATGACAGCTGCCTCTTTTAACTCCGCCTCAACTTCTTCTTGTAAAACCTGTTGCCATTATAACCAACAAAATGTTGAATAAGCTCATTGGAAGGAGAATTTATTACATCTGAATGAGCTGCGTCTGGATTAGGTGGGATTTTAATATTTTAGGTGTTATTTGTAGTATTGTGGTAGTATTATGATAAAATAACACCACAATAATACCAATAATACCTAAAATACTACCAGTCATACCTATGGAATCTGGATGTAATATTTTCTCCATTGAAAGAGAGTGGTCAATATAATATCATGATTAGGTTCGACTCGTCTGAAATTATTTAATTTGAAATAAGCTCGTGTTTGAAATGGCTGGTGAATAGCATGTTCGTGTTCGACTCAATACGAATTCGTTTTTTGTTTCAACTCGTNTGAGAAATTATTACATCCGGATGAGCTGCATCTGGATTAGGTGGGATTGTAATATTTTAGGTGTTATTTGTAGTATTGTGGTAGTATTATGACAAAATAACACCACAATAATACCAATAATACCTAAAATACTACCAGTCATACCTATGAAATCTAAATGTAATATTTTCTCCATTGAAAGAGAGTGGTCAATACAATATCATGATTAGGTTCGACTCGTCTGAAATTATTTAATTTGAAATAAGCTTGTGTTTGAAATGGCTGGTGAATAGCATGTTCGTGTTCGACTCAATACGAATTCGTTTTTTGTTTCAACTCGTGTTCCACTAAAAAAAAACTTGAATGATTTAAAAAGTAGTAAAAGTTCAACATTTTTTAAAATAAAGCATAGAAAAATAATATATAAATATTATCATAATATTAATTATTTAACCATTTAGTTAGTTCAAGCAAAAACTAGCCAAAAAAATACCACTCAAAGTTTGTATGTGCTAGACTCATTTATAAATCAAGCTAAAAAAAAAATGTTTGTGTTTGACTTGCTTGTTTAATGGACAAAATGAACAAGTGTAGTTCACAAACGTCAAGTTTTTCGGACAACCCAATCCATGATAGGGATAGTTTCATCAAGAGTTCAAATCTGGTTCCNTTAATATATAAATATTATCATAATATTAATTATTTAAACATTTAGTTAGTTCAAGCAAAAACTAGCCAAAAAAAAAATACCAGTCAAAAGTTCGTATGTGCTAAACCATTTATAAATCAAGCTAAAAAAAATTTTTGTGTTTGACATGCTTGTTTAATGGACAAAACGAACATGTAGTTTACAAACGTCAAGTTTTTCGGACAACCCAATCCATGATAGGGATAGTTTCATCAAGAGTTCAAATCTGGTTCCTCATTAATGAACAATTAGCACGGAATTTGAAGCGTGAGAGGCCATGAAAACTGACCTCAGAAAAATCAAGGTTTACAGCATTAGCACGGTTTCCCATCAGCTTGACTGTTTTAGCATATTGGATATTATCTTGCACAATCCTAGCAAGCTCAGGGAAANACGCACACATATGAGATATATATAAAGTATTATTAAAATGAAACAAATGAAAAGAATTACTCTTTGGAATATACATGCTTGTTTGCAAAAGATGAAGAATAATTTTTTCATTTCCTAAGGAAAAAATATTGCGTTTGAAGTCTGGGCGTCGAAACATCGGACGTAATCCACTAGTTGTCCTTTTTTTTCTCTCCTCCGCTCATTTTCGTGTATCACGTCCGTGTCTGGATGCAGCTGTGAGTCCGAACGCAGTATTTTTTTCTGTCTTAAGGGATGATCAGTCAATTTATTTGGATAATTCGGTTTTCATAGCGGTTTAATTAAGTTACAACTGAAATTCAAAATTTAAAAAATTATATCTACACAGTAAAATTTTGAAAAAAATCAAGTTAAATAATTTGATTATGAATAAATTCGAAGTTATTCCCTAATCAGAGTTTGATTATAAGAAAACATCAAGAATTACATATCTTACATATATAATATCAATTAAATTTCATAACTCCTCCATCTAATTTCAAATTTTTATTTAATTTTTCATTATCAATTAAATAAAAATTAAAATAGAAACAATAATGAAAAATCACATATTAAAAAAATAAAAAAAAACTGAAGTATATATTTTAAATTAAGCCAAATAAACTGAATTTGTTTGATTTAAAATTTAATTTTTTTAATTCCAATCAAATAATGCACACCACAAGCGCCCAACCATCTATCTCCTGCTTCCATTATTAGAACTTCCTGCTCACCTAAACCCTCTATAAATTCACAGCCATCTAAACTCACAGGTTATATTTAAGCTAGAGATCAAAGAGATGGCTGAAATGAAGATGGTTATAATGGCTTTGTTCTTCTCCGCCGTGCTCGCCGTATCGACGTCGTCTAGGCCCGAACAGGCGGCCGGCGACGTCAACTGCATCAAAGACTGTGTTAGCCGCTGTTTCACCGGCAGGGATTACGCCTCCTGCACTGAAATATGCGCTGTTGAATGCGCTAATAGGGTTCCATTCCCCATCTCACCTCCTGCAGCGGTGGCAGCTGATGTTCACAATTGATTAATTGACTTGGTGGTTTGATTATTGTATAATGTTCATTGATTCTCTTATTTTTGTTATTTTTTGTTTTTTCTTCGTGCTAGATGTTGTATCTTTCAACTTTNTGATGTTCACAATTGATTAATTGACTTGGTGGTTTGATTATTGTATGATGTTCATTGATTCTCTTATTTTTGTTATTTTTTGTTTTTTCTTCGTGCTAGATGTTGTATCTTTCAACTTTGATGGAAGGTGAAGCAATCAATGAAAGAGGTATATAGTTTTAAAAGAAAGCAGAAACTAAAAGAATCAGCAACAAAAAGCATTTTTATATGATTTAGCATTTGACTCGAGTCGGAATGGTCTAGCGCCAATCGGCAAAATTTCATGCGTTTTCTTGGCTTAAGACTTCTAAGCTTAAGATTTATGAAGGTCTTGATTTGCTTAATCTTGATATGATTAATGTTATGTGCAAATCTAAAATTGTTAGGAGATTGTTTAAAGTTCCTTCTCTTTTAGCTGCCTGGTTCTTTCTCTTTTTAGAAGAATCTAGTTCAAGTGGCATATAGAGTTTCTTTCTTCCCTTTTGTTAGTTGTTTTGGTTTGTCCTTTTATTTTGTTATGTCTAGCTGTTTTTTCTCTTGCTGCCTCTTTTTGTTAGTTTGTTCTTTTAGGTTGTTATTAGTCCTCTTTCCTTATTGGTTTTTTATTCTTTTTGCTGTAGGGTTTTTTTGCTGAATGGATTTTTTTCTTTTCTGCATCTTTGGATGTTCTTTTAATAATTCAAATACTGTTTTTGATTTTTCCTTTTATGATTGTTATTTGGTATTAGCTATGATGTACCCATTCATTGCTTTGAGATTTTATCATTCTCTAGAGATTCTATCACAGTATTTTTCATTTACTTTTTTCTTTTCATTAAATTTGGATAGAACCTCTGTTTCAACCATTTAATGAAAGTTATATCACATATTTGAGGTGTCTTTGAAGAACTTTCATATTTGTTGTCTTAAATTAGTCGGCCTTATAGTTCACTGCTTATTTTAATTAGAAATTATTCTTAGTTTCTGATTAGCGTCACTTAATTTTGATTTGAATTTTGTTGAGCTTTATTTTCTCTGCCCTATTTCTACCTTCCTGGTGATTTTTGGTTTGTCTGAGCTTTTAGTTTTTGCATGTGAGTGTTGTGGGATCTTTGTGGTGTTGTTCTTTGTTACTGGTCATAGTGGTGCAGATTGATGATGATCCTTGTGAAGTTATTTGTTGTCGATTGTTGTAGTTTCTATTTTTTTTAAATGCATAAATATTAGAAAAGCTTTTCAAGTTGTCAGTTTTAAAAATTTTATCAGTGTCAACTTATGAATCCAACACAACATAATAATAATCAAATTAGTCGTTATAAATCAATTGAAATGAATAAAATTTATTAACTAATCATGTTTATTTTGATCATATTTTAATCAATTTACTGAATTATGAGGAGTTATGAATAGAATTATACTTTAACAAATTTGTTCAAATGTTTTATTTGCCTGATTAAAGTAATTCCAAAATTCTAAAAAACTCCACCTTTTTATCAAGAAGAGTTTATAATCATTTTCTCCTATAGTATCCCCAAAAAATGTTTCCTTATACATGAAAAATATGTTATGTTTTTATTTATGCTAATGAAATGGTACAACTAAGTTGATAGGCCCAAGCCCCATGTGCATCTTAGGTTGCCATCGACATCAATTTTACAAGGAAGTAAGCCTTAAATACAATTTTAAATATCACAGTAATACAATCTTCAGGCTTACTTAATAAATTCATATCGCCTACATCCTATATATTCTATCATGGTGTGTCTAGAAGATGTTCCTTATACTTATTCTTTCGTTTATTTTATTATGATGTATAAAACGCTTAAAAGTATTCTTTTGATGTGTATCATCACATAATTGATTTTCAAGATTGACTCAAATAAAAAATGACTCTATTTTACCTACTTAGATAAACAAAATCCTAGGCTAGCTACTTTTATAACACCGAAGCATACTTAATTTCTAACGTGTCCATATAAGACATTAAACTTATCATCTTGGCTTAGTTGGTCCCAACGTTTGAAAATCAATTGATTGTAGCTTTAGTAAAATCCTCTTCCATATAATGGGCATGTTATCTTGAATCTTCTTAAAATAACTTTGGCCTTAGCTTGTCTCTAACTAGGTTAAATACCCGATCATTACACATTCTCATCTGAAGTACTGTGGGACCATTTAATTCATTCATAGATTTGATTTATCATTTTGCTTATGAGTAGTTTGGTAGACTAATTAGTTAATCTTTAACATTTTTAGCGCACACATATGAAATCTGTATATAACTATGTCAGTATATTCTGCCTTTGGGAGACCTATGCTAGTCTAACTAGACCTAAGGTTAGTCCTTAGCAATTATTAGTCCTATAACAACCTAAGCATTGTAGGGTGAACCTAGTAGTCCTAAGAAACCTAAAAAAAATTGTATACCAAAGTTTCAGACTTTTAGATTGTGCTTATATATTGTAATTCACTTAATGAATTGCATGAACTCAACATGGAATTCTTAATCAACCAAGTGGCCAACAAGACGCTTTCTTTTTGCATTGAGCTGAATCTAAACCAACCTAAATTAAATTGAACTTTTATAGTGTTGAATGACTCATCAAAGGACCATAAACCTTCCGGTATCCATTTAGGTGAACCCAACAAATCTTTAATCAAGCAACTTAATGTTTGAATGTGGTGAAGCCAAGGTTAAATCTTTAGACCTAATATAATTTAAGTGACATTATAGTTTGTAATATAATAACCATGTTAGAAATGTCTGTGTGACAATGTGATATCTCCCCATCATGAAATCTATTTTTCAGGATAAATTCATTTGTCAATTATGTAGTCATTTAATAATTACCACTTCCCTCGAGATCACTTCCAAGCCTTTCACATGGACTACTGTCATTATTATTTCTAGATCTAGTCACATAAGGTTTGACAACCATCATCTTTTCCCCACTCTATTGACGGTGTAAAATTACATATGTTTATATCTCCTTTATTGGATGCTAATTGTCGAGATAAATGAGTTTTTAAGAAAAATATAAAATCCTTACAAAAGAGAAATCTCATTTACTTGATATAAATTCATGTAATCAAGATAATTAACTGCTTTTAGATGAACACTAAACCATCAAATAAAGAGTAATAGACCTCATTTGCTGCTTTTAATTATATCCCTTTATGATAATTCAAAGTCCCTTGTTAGAGGAAAGGTTGAAAATTGAAGAGAAGAATTATTATCTCCTAAAGCTCTAAGATATATTTATAAAATTTGGAAATAAGAAGATGGATAAATTTTCTAGAAAATTTAACTAATTTTTTTATTTTTTTATGGACATGATTACTTTATTATATTTAAAATTTATAAAAATACTTCAATTATAAGGTTAACAGATTGATGAAGATAAAATTTAACTAATTTTTTATTTTTTAATGGACATGGTTGATTTATAATATTTAAAAATTTTAAAAATATTTCAATTATAAGGTTAACATATTGATAAAGATGTATTATACTTGGAGCTAGGCCTTCATGCATTTCACGCCCTACAAATGAACTTCCAACCATCTTGTTATCTAAGGGTCTATGTGGCAATTTTGGGTCCTTTTTTGAGTTGAAAAATATTTATCATGTACTTTGATATCCATTTGAATCGTTCCTTAATTCTCTAGACATAATTTTTTACAAACTTAAGGCCCAAATTAACAATTTTGAAGGCTATTTAGTGTCATTCAAAGAATTCTTAGAACACATGCAGAGTGGCTACGCCCAAAAAGAAATATTTAATTTGCAAAAATGATGAAATTTTTATCAAGGGGATTGCTTTTATTCATGATTTTGTGGGGAAACTCAATTTTGAATTGTAAGGAGTGGTCATTGCTCTTTGAAAATTTTAAAGGGTTTAATTTTAAATTTGAAAATTTTGATGACCATAAGTATATTTGGGCTACTTATGTTTAAGATATATGTGAACAAAAAATATTATATTAAGCTAAAAAATGAATTTGATTGTTATTTTGCAACACAAATTTGTTATGTTATTGTTTTTAGGTTGGAAAAGAAGCTCCTAATTTGGTGGCTGGACTAGGTTGATGGAAGTGCACTCCTCCTTATAGTTCCATAGTGACGTGGGCCTTCTAACGGCCATTCAATTGGCCTACCTCAGTGGGTAGTTTTCAAATGGGCTTGATCCATATTTATATAAAATAATTTTAATAATTTTTAATGATTTTTAATTTTATTATATTTTGATTTTAAAACCAAAATTTTTCTTACAAGATACAAGAAGTTTTCATAAATTAGGTGACTACTTTAATTGAAAAAAGCGTTATTTCCCTTTTTTTTTTCTTTTTTTTTTTTATTTTTTTATTTACTTTTTTTAGGCCAATTACATAAAGACCCCATGATTTAGGCTATTAAAAACAACCAAAAGTTATAATTCTATTGTTATATGAGTTGAAACACACACACACACACAGATATATATATATAAATACATGCATATATATAAACATGAACTTTCCTATGATTAAGGCTACGTTTGGGGCCGCAATGTACTAAACAATACTTTGTGTCGTTTGACATAATTGTGTTTTGTCGGTCTTCTCAAAAAGCTATAATGAAAAGTTGTGTTTTGCAAACAAATCTTATTAAGTGTGGTGGCTACCAAAAAGTTGTTATTATTATCTTTTTAAAAATTCAAATAAACTCCGATAGACACCAAAAAATTTTTAAACAACTGTTTCTTCTGCAACAATTTTAAAGTTAGTTCTTCAAGCAACTTTAACTTCCCCCAAATAGGCTCTAAACTTGCTACTGTCAATTTTTTAGTCTTGGTTATGCTTTAATTTAATATTTGCAATATAAAATAAAAAAAAGGGGGTTTTGCATGCATGTCACATAAATTTTAATTTTTATATATTCACGGCATAATATATGAGTATATAAAATTTATATGGTGTATTAGTAAGTTCCAATTAGAAATGATGTACATATTTGAAGCAAAAAATGGGGTCCAATAGGGAAAAAAAAATCATTTAGAGTCTGTCGCCTAATTATTTTTTTGGCTAAATAATTCTATGATGGCCGATAATTTTGTATGATTAAATGATAATCATATTCGACTTGTTAATTAGTTAGTGTTAAATTCATTTGACAAACGAATGAGCTGAATAACGATATATAACGAGCTGAACAAGAAAAAATATTTATTTGTTCGTGTTTGGCTCATCTTGACTCGAAATAATTAAATTGACTACAATGCTACTAAGATTTATAGCAATATTTTTTAAAATTAAAATTATTAAATAAAAAATAGTTTAATAATATATTAAATTGTATTTAGATAAATGTTTAATATAAATAATAATATTTAAATCTCGTCTTACCTTTAACAATCTATGGCCGCGTGCCTACAAATTTCAAAACGGTTGGTTGTTTGCGAACAATTTGTTTTCGATTTGCCAAACAAAGGAGCTGAGCACGAATAAATTTTTTTTGTCTCAATATGTTAACGAGCAAAACATGAATAGCAATATTTTTTAACACGCCGAGCCAAGAGGACTCCTCAAGCTCGACTCATTTACACTCTAGATGGATGCTTATTTTAAGAAAAACATAATNAATAAAAATATATTAAATTATATTTAGATAAATATTTAATATAAATAATAATATTTAAATCTCGTCTTACCTTTAACAACCTATGCCTGCGTGCCTACAGATTTCAAAAAGGTTGGTTGTTTGCGAACAGCTCGTTTTCGATTAGCTAAACAAACGAGCTGAGCACGAATAAAATTTTTTGTCTCAATATGTTAATGAGCAAAACATGAATAGCAATATTTTTTAACGCGTCGAGCCAAGAGGACTCCTTCTTGGATNGATATATATAAAGTATTATTAAAATGAAATATATGAAAAGAATTACTCTTTGGAATATACATGCTTGTTTGCAAAAGATGATGAATAATTTTTTCTTTTCCTAAGGAAAAAGTATTGCGTTTGGAGTCCAGACTCGAGCTGCGTCGGAACAACGGACGTAATCCACTAGTTGTCCTTTTTTTTCTCTCTACTCCTTTCCGTGTATCACGTCCGTGTTCGGATGCAGCAGTGCGTCCGGACGTAGTATTTTTTTTTCTGTCCTAAGGGATGAGCAGTCAATTTATTTGGATAATTCAGTTTTCAAAGTGGTTTAAATAAATTACAACCGTAATTCAAAATTCAAAAAAATTATATCAACACAGTAAAATTTTGAAAAAAAATAAATTAAAATAGTTTGATTATGAATAAATTGGAAGTTATTTGCTAATCAGAGTTTGATTATAAGAAAACATCAAGAATTACATATGTTACATACATAATATCAATTAAATTTCATAACTCCACCACCTAATTTCAATTTTTTATTTAATTTTTCATTATCAATTAAATAGAAATTAAGATAGAAAAATAATGAAAAATCACATATTAAAAATAAAAAAAAAACTGAAATAAACTGAATTTGTTTGATTTAAAATTTAATTTTTTTAATTCCAATCAAATAATGCACACCACAAGCCCCCAACCATCTATCTCCTGCTTCCATTATTAGGACTTCCTGCTCACCTAAACCCTCTATAAATTCACAGCCATATAAACTCACAGGTTATATTTAAGCTAGAGATCAAAGAGATGGCTGAGATGAAGATGGTTATAATGGCTTTGTTCCTCGCCATCGTGCTCACCGTATCGACGTCGTCTAGGCCCGAACAGGCGGCCGGCGACGTCGACTGCATCAAAGACTGTGTTCGCCGCTNCCTCACCTAAACCCTCTATAAATTCACAGCCATCTAAACTCACAGGTTATATTTAAGCTAGATATCAAAGAGATGGCTGAAATGAAGATGGTTATAATGGCTTTGTTCTTCTCCGCAGTGCTCGCCGTATCGACGTCGTCTAGGCCCGAACAGGCGGCCGGCGACGTCGACTGCATCAAAGACTGTGTTCGCCGCTGTTTCACCGGCAGGGATTACGCCTCCTGCACTGAAATATGCGCTGTTGAATGCGCTAATAGGGTTCCATTCCCCATCTCACCTCCTGCAGCAGTGGCAGCTGATGTTCACAATTGATTAATTGACTTGGTGGTTTGATTATTGCATAATGTTCATTGATTCTCTTATTTTTGTTATTTTTTGTTTTTTTTTTTTGTTCGTGCTGGTTTCTGTATCTTTCAGCTGTGATGGAAGGTGAAGCAATCAATGAAAGAGGTATATAGTTTTAAAAGAAAGCAGAAACTAAGAGAATCAGCAACAAAAAGCATTTTTATATAATTTAGCATTTGACTCGAGTCGGAATGGTCTAGCGCCAATCGGCAAAATTTCATGCGTTTTCTTGGCTTAAGACTTCTAAGCTTAAGATTTATGAAGGTCTTGATTTGCTTAATCTTGATATGATTAATGTTATGTGCAAATCTAAAATTGTTAGGAGATTGTTTAATGTTCCTTCTCTTTCAGCTGCCTGGTTCTTTCTCTTTTTAGAAGAATCTAGTTCAAGTGGCATGTAGAGTTAAATTTTGTTTGCAATTTTAAATTGTTTGTTTGTTTAATCTTCGAGATTTTACTAAAGTAGGTGATGTGATTCTTAATAATAATTGAAAATTTCCTTTCTCTATTGTTGAAGCATGTCTGAGTTCTATTTAGGAGATTTCATTTAAAAAGTGTTTTATTTACTGCTTTTGGAAGTGAAACTTTGCTCGCTCCTTATTAAAGAGATGTATTTCTCATGGGAATTTTAATCTTCTAAGTTAGTAGTATGTTACACATTCTTTATCAAGTGGATTCTTTAGACTCTATTATTATGCAAAGGTTTTCTTATTAGTAGTTCATGTTACTGCTTATTATATTTGGAAGAAGATGAATGATAGAATTTTTAGTAATTTCTTTTCTTCGATTGATGCTTTGGTATTTTATATTCATGTGGCTATTAAGTTGAAGAGTAGAAGATGAAAATTCAGAGTGAGATTCCTGTTTATATTAAAGTATCCTACAATCGATAATTTGTTTGTTTTGTTTGAATACAAGTCTTTTTTTTTACTGATTTGTTTTTCATTAGGTTTTGTTTCTCTGCAGTTTTTTTTTTTTTTTTATTTATCTTCGATTTTATTTTTCTCATTTGTTTTTATATTCTTTCTTCCATTTTGTTAGTTGTTTTGGTTTGTCCTTTTGTTTTGTTATGTCTAGTTGTTTTTTCTCTTGCTACCTTTTTTTGTTAGTTTGTTCTTTTAGGCTGTTATTAGTCGTCTTTCCTTATTGGTTTTTTATTCTTTTTGCTGTAGGGTTTTTTTGTTGATTGGATTTCTTCTTTTCTGAATCTTTGGATATTGTTTTAATAATTCAAATACTTCTTTTTATTTTTCCTTTTATGATTGTTATTTGGTATTAGCTATGATGTACCCATTCATTGCTTTGATTCTATCACAATATTCTCATTTACTTCTTTGTTTTCATTAAATTAGGATAGAAACTATGTTTCAACCATTTAATGAAAGTTATACATATATTTGAGGTGTCTTTGAAGAACTTTCATATTTGTTGTCTTAAATTAGTCGGCCTTACAATTCACTCCTTATTTTAATTAGAAATTATTCTTAGTTTTTGATTAGAGTCTCTTAATTTTGATTTGGATTTTGACGAGCTTTATTTTCTCCTCCCTATTTCTACCTTCTTGGATATTTTTGGTTTGTCTGAGCTTTTAGTTTTTGCATGTGAGTTTTGTGGGATCTTTGTGGTGTTGTTCTTTGTTACTAGTTATAGTGGTGCAGATTGTTGATGATCCTTATGACGTTATTTGTTGTCGATTGTTGTAGTTTCTATTTTTTTTAAATGCACAAATATTAGAAAAGCTTTTCAAGTTGTCAGTTTTAAAAATTTTATCAGTGTCAACTTATAAATCCAACACTGCATAATAATAATCAAATTAGGCGTTATAAATCAATTGAATTGAATAAAATTTATTAACTAACCATGTTTATTTTGATCATATTTTAATCAATTTACTGAATTATGAGGAGTTATGAATAGAATTATACTTTACCAAATTTGCTCAAATGTTTTATTTGCCCAATTAAAATAATTCGCAAAATTTTAAAAAACTCCACATTTTTATCAAGACAGTTTATAATCATTTTCTCCTACAGTATCCCCAAAAAATGCTTCCTTATACATGAAAAATATGTTATGCTTTTATTTATGCTAATGAAATGGTACAACTAAGTTGATAGGCCCAAGATCTATGGGCATCTTAGGTTACCATCAACATTAATTTTACAAGGAAGTAAGCCTTAAATACAAAGTTAAATATCACAATAATACAATCTTTAGGCTTACTTAATAAATTCATATCGCCTACATCCTATATATATTCTATCATGGTGTGTCTAGAAGATGTTCCTCATACTTATTCTTTTGCTTATTTTGTTATGATGTATAATACACTTAAAAGTACTATTTTGATGTGTATCATCACAAAATTGATTTTCAAAATGGACTCAAATAAAAAATGACTCTATTTTACCTACTTAGATAAACAAAATCCTAGGCTAGCTATTTTTATAACACCAAAGCATACTTAATTTCTAACGTGTCCATATAAGACATTAAACTTATCATCTTGGCTTAGTAGGTCCCAACTTTTGACAATCAATTGATTGTAGCTTTAGTAAAATCCTCTTCCATATAATGGGCATGTTACCTTGAATCTTCTTAAAATAACTTTGGCCTTAGCGTGTCTCTAACTAGGTTAAATACCCGATCATTACACATTCTCATCTTAAGTACCGTGGGACCATTTAATTCATTCAAAGATTTGATTTATCATTTTGCTTATGAGTACTTTGGTAGACTAATTACTCAATCTTTAACATTTTTAGCGCACACATATGAAATCTGTATATAAATATGTCAGTATATTCTGCCTTTGGGAGACCTATGCTAGTCTAACTAGACCTAAGGTTAGTCCGTAGCAATTATTAGACCTATAACAACCTAAGCATTGTAGGGTGAACCTAGTAGTCCTAAAAAACCTAAAAAAAATTGTATACTTTCACACTTTTAGATTCTGCTTATATATTGTAATTCACTTAATGAATTGCATGAAGTCAACATGGTACTCTTAATGAACCAAGTGGCCAACAAGACGCTATCTTTTTGCATTGAGCTGAATCTAAACCAACCTAAATTAAATTGAACTTTTATAGTGTTGAATGACTCATCAAAGGACCATAAACCTTCCGGTATCCATTTAGGTGAACCCAACAAATCTTTAATCAAGCAACTTAATGTTTGAATGTGGTGAAGCCAAGGTTAAATCTTTAGACCTAATATAATTTAAGTGACATCATAGTTTGTAATATAATAACCATGTTAGAAATGTCTGTGAACAATGTGATATCTCCCCATCATCAAATCTATTTTTCAGGATAAATTCATTTGTCAATTATGTAGTCATTCAATAATTACCACCTCCCGCGAGATCACTTCCAAGCCTTTCACATGGACTACTTTCATTATTATTTCTAGATCTAGTCACATAAGGTTTGACGACCATCATCTTTTTCCCACTCTATTGACGGTGTAAAATTACATATGTTTATATCTCCTTTATTGGATGCTAATTGTCGAGATAAATAAGTTTTTAAGAAAAATATAAAATCCTTACGAAAGAGAAATCTCATTTACTTGATATAAATTCATGTAATCAAGATAATTAATTGCTTTTAGATGAACACTAAACCATCAAATAAAGAGTAATAAACCTCATTTGCTGCTTTTAATTATATCCCTTTATGATAATTCAAAGTCCATTGCTAGAGGAAAGGTTGAAAATTGAAGAGAAAAATTATTATATCCTAAATCTCCAAGATATATTTATAAAATTTGGAAATAAGAAGATGGACAAATTTTCTAGAAAATTTAACTAATTTTTTTATTTTTTTATGGACATGGTTACTTTATTATATTTAAAATTTATAAAAGTACTTCAATTATAAGGTTAACAGATTGATGAAGATAAAATTTAACTAATTTTTTATTTTTTAGTGGACATGGTTAATTTATAATATTTAAAAATTTTAAAAATATTTCAATTATAAGATTAACATATTGATGAAGATGTAATATACTTGGAGCTAGGCCTTCATGCATTTCACGCCCTACAAATGAACTTCCAACCATCTTGTAATCTAAGGGTCTATGTGGCAATTTTGGGTCCTTTTTTGAGTTAAAAGATGTTTTTCATGTACTTTGATATCCATTTGAATCGTTCCTAATTCTCTAGACATAATTTTTACAAACTTAAGGCCCAAATTAACAATTTTGAAGACTATTTAGTGTCATTCAAAGAATTCTTAGAACATATGCAGAGTGGCTACACCCAAAAAGAAATATTTAATTTGCAAAAATGATGAAATTTTTATCAAGGGGATTGCTTTTATTCATGATTTTNAAAATTTTTGATTTTGGACGGCTCCCTGGATGAGGAATCTTTTGACCATCGAACTTTAGCATTGGAAATAAATTTAGCACACAAAATGTTATACATTCAACTATGTTGAGCTGGGCGGTGAGTTTAGCTTGAAAATTGTTAAAACTCGAAAATTGATTTAAATTTTTGTTCGTTGAGATTAAATTGAAATAAACGAGCCGAACTGCAAGTCAAAATTTTGTATCGATTATTTTTTTTCGAGCTGACTCGGGATGTAG
This sequence comes from Phalaenopsis hybrid cultivar, assembly GCA_002079205.1. NCBI lineage: Eukaryota > Viridiplantae > Streptophyta > Magnoliopsida > Asparagales > Orchidaceae > Phalaenopsis > Phalaenopsis hybrid cultivar. The sequence goes on from JXCR01139505.1 coordinate 22,818, forward strand.
CGCTGTCAGAAGGGTTGTTTGTTAGCTACAAGTTCATATTCTACTTGTTAAGTAGCTCGTGTTCAATTCATTTGATAAGCAAATAAGGCGAAAACGAACAATTTTTTGCGCTTGATGTATAAAACAAGCAAAAAACGAACAAAGATTTGCTTGTTCGTGTACGGCTCATATTCGCTCGAAACAATTAAATTGACTGCAAGGCTACAAAGATTTATAATCAATTAAAACTATTAAATAAAAAAATAGAACAAAAAATATTAAATTTTAGTTAGATAAATATTTAATATAAATAATAATATTTAAATCTTGCCTTATCCTTAACAATCTATAACTGAGTGACTAAAGATTTTAAAACACTTCGTTGTTTGCGAACAACTCGTGTTTGACTCGCTAAACAAATGAGTTGAGCACAAACAAATCTTTTGGGCTTAATATATTAACGAGTCAAATACGAATAACAATATTTTTTAAGGAGCCAAGTCGGCAGAGCTCCTCAAGCTCGAGTAATTTACATCCCTAGATGGATGCTTATTTTAAGATAAATAAAATTATTTAATAAAAAATATTTATGTTGTAAGAATATATATGTTAAAAAATTTGTCTTGAGCATACATTGGACGGCTCCCGCGGCTGAGGAAGCTTTTGACCACCGAACTTCAACATTCGAAAAGGAAAGAAATTTAGCGCGCACACTATAATACATTCAAGTATGTTGAGCGCTAGAGCTGTAGTATGTATAGCTTGAAAATTGTTGATCACTCGAAGATTGATTTNCATAAATTTAGCACACAAAATGTATTACATTCAACTATGTTGAGCTGGGCGGTGAGTTTAGCTTTAAAATTGTTAAAAGCTCGAAAATTGATTTAAATGTCTGTTCGGTGAGATCAAATTTAAATAAACGAGCCGGGCTGCAAGCCAAAATTTTGTATCAATTATTTTTTTCAAGCCAACTCGGGATGTAGGGCTGTCAGAAGGGTTGTTTGTTAGCTACAAGTTCATATTCTACTTGTTAAGTAGCTCGTGTTCAATTCATTTGATAAGCGAATAAGCCGAAAACGAACAATTTTTTGCGCTTGATATATAAAACAAGCAAAAAACTAACAAAGATTTGCTTGTTCGTGTACGGCTTATATTGGCTCGAAATAATTAAATTGACTGCAAGGCTACAAAGATTTATAATCAATTAAAACTATTAAATAAAAAAAAATAGAACAAAAAATATTAAATTTTAGTTAGATAAATATTTAATATAAATAATAATATTTAAATCTCGCCTTATCTTTAACAATCTATAACTGAGTGACTAAGGATTTCAAAACAACTCGTTGTTTGCGAACAACTCGTGTTTGACTCACTAAACAAATGAGTTGAGCACAAACAAATCTTTTGGGCTTAATGTATTAACGAGTCAAATAGGAATAACAATATTTTTTAAGGAGCCAAGTCGGCAGAGCTTCTCAAGCTCGAGTCATTTACATCCCTAGATGGATGCTTATTTTAAGATAAATAAAATTATTTAATAAAAAATATTTATGTTAAAAAATTTGTTTTGAGCATACACATTGGACGGCTCCCGCGGCTGAGGAAGCTTTTGACCACCGAACTTCAACATTTGAAAAGGACAGAAATTTAGCGCGCACACTATAATATATTCAAGTATGTTGAGCGCTAGAGCTGTAGTATGTATAGCTTGAAAATTGTTGATCACTCGAAGATTGATTTTAATTTTTATTATGATTTAGATCAGATCGAAATAAGCTTTCTGAGCTGCTAGCTTAAAATTTTTATCGAATTTTTTTTTGAGCTGACCCCAGCTCGGCTAGAAATCGGATTGTTAATGACATGACTGAGAATTTAGCAAATTTAGCTCGTAGATCTTTAATCAGTCAAAAATTCATTTGAATTTTGGCTCTGATCAAGATCGGAACAAAATAAATGAGCCGAGCTACGAGACAAAATTTTGGATCGAATTTTTTTCGAGCCGGTTTTTTGCCGACCCCAACTCGGCTCGAAATCAGATCTTTAACAGCTCTATTGAGCAGAAACATATTCGAGTAATCCTATAATAATAATTTTAATATTGTAGAATCCTCATTTATTCGTGAGTTGTACCTATAGAATAGAGTGTAAATCACGAGAGAGAAGGAGAGATGAGTGAACAATACTGAACAATAAAACATGAATAAGAAATAATCTCCATATTTATTAATGAGAGTATAATATGATGATATTACATTTTTGTCTCTGTTTTAAATGGGGTTGTGCGAGGTATCCTTGATATTTTGCAAGTATGAATATGTAGCTCTGCTTTTCTCTGGCTCAATCGGTTGAGTTCAGTTGGCTAATGTTGGTCGACATTGCCAATTGTTTAATCCAATCTAGGCGCCGACCCTTGATAAAAGGTAGGGAGACTTCTGGATGTCCCTTTATGATATGAGGTGTTGGAGGATTGGGTNTTGAGCTGCTAGATTAAAATTTTTATCGAATTTTTTTTTGAGCTGACCCCAGCTCGGCTAGAAATCGGATCGTTAATGACATGACTGAGAATTTAGCAAATTTAGCTCGTAGATCTTTAATCGGTCAAAAATTCATTTGAATTTTGGCTCTGATCAAGATCGGAACAAAATAAACGAGCCGAGCTACGAGCCAAAATTTTGGATCGAATTTTTTTCAAGCCGATTTTATGCCGACCCCAACTCGGCTCGAAATCAGATCCTTAACAGCTCTATTGAGCAGAAACATATTCGAGTAATCCTATAATAATAATTTTAATATTGTAGAATCCTCATTTATTCGTGAGTCGTACCTATAGAATAGAGTGTAAATCACGAGAGAGATGGAGAGATGAGTGAACCATACTGAACAATAAAACATGAATAAGAAACAATCTCCATATTTATTAATGATAGTATAATATGATGATATTACATTTTTGTCTCTGTTTTAAACGGGGTTGTGCGAGGTATCCTTGATATTTTGCAAGTATGAATATGTAGCTCTGCTTTTCCCTGGCTCAATCGGTTGAGCTTGATTGACTTCTAGTCGACATAACCAGTTCAGTTGGCTAATGTTGGTCGACATTGCCAGTTGTTTAATCCAATCTAGACGCCGACCCTTGATAAAAGGTAGGGAGACTTCTGGATGTCCCTTTATGATATGAGGTGTTGGAGGATTGGGTCTTCCTTTATGCTAGTTTCTTTGTAGTCCTTGGCTCGGATGTTTCTTTGTCCAGTTTCTGATTGAATAATTTAGACTTAGATCACTCAGTCGTTTTTTGTGACTTGATCGGCTTTAGCCTTGCTGGCTTTGGCTTGGACACCTGCACTAGGCCGGATTAGTGGACCTCACATTCTTTTGTGGGTGGGCTCTCCCTTATCGTATTCTTCTCCTCTAAACAGTTAAATCTCCTCAGGATCAACACTAACGTATTTTATATATATATATAATTTAGTGCCTCAATTCTCATTTTAAAAAGTGGCACAGCGATAATAATAAAATAATTTAATGTCAAAAAGTAGACCACATTTATTATTAATCAATGATTCAATATTTGAACATCTTTAGTTTTCGCGCCTTTGAACCTTATAAATGAGGTAACATGACTCTTTGTATTCCATATTTATCATGCATCCCTTCTCGTTTGAATCGATCAGCTTTCGAGTGTTGTGATGGAGAACATGATAAATTCCCCGATTGATGTTCTCTACAAAGATGTGCTTCNTTATATATATAATTTAGTGCCTCGATTCTCTTTTTAAAAGTGGCACAGAGATAAGAATAAAATAATTTAATGTCAAAAAGTAGACCACATTTATTATTAATCAATGATTCAATATTTGAACATCTTTGATTTTCGCGCCTTTGAACCTTATAAATGAGGTAACATGACTCTTTGTATTCCATATTTGTTATGCATCCCTTCTCGTTTGAATCAATCAGCTTTCGAGTGTTGTGATGGAGAACATGATAAATTCCCCGATTGATGTTCTCTACAAAGATGTGCTTCGTGTTGCCATTGGAAGACCAAAGAAGCAGTATTGCTCGAAAGGCGAAAAGAAGAAGAAAAGCATACTTAAAAAGATGAAAGTGGTTTCATTGGCAAATTAGTTAGGGTTTTCTGATTCCTTCATTGGTTCTCACCAGAGGAACGTTCAGGTGACCGACTCGACCATCAATCTGTCAACTCAACCGTCTACTAATGCAGTGACATTGTCTAAGAGAGATCTATTCCTTGGGATGAGGAGCCCCAACCTTTCTTGTTAGATTTTAATTTTTTCTAGGTTCCCTCTTTTTAATGTTGTCTCTTGGGACAACTAACTTTGTCTTGATGGTCCTGAACTATGACTCGCCGCAGACAGACATTGGTGGGCACCGATCGCGCCATCAACAGTAGCTGCCCAGACAACAACCAAGTGTGACCAACTCTCGAGGGAGGATGGTGGGATCGATCGCCCAGGCAGTCCCCTCGAGGAAGCAACTGATGGACATTGGATATCACCTGGGTTACCAGCTCACCGCCTCGACGAGATTGAGAATAGCTTCGCTTGGTAGTCTGAGGTTCATCGAGACAAGGAGATATGCGAGTTGTTTGCTTAGGTGAATAAAGTTGAGAGGGTGGAAGTGGAGATGNGCCGCCTCGACGAGATTGAGAATAGCTTCGCTTGGTTGTCTGAAGTTCATCGAGACAAGGAGATATGCGAGTTGTTTGCTTAGGTGAATAAAGTTGAGAGGGTGGAAGTGGAGATGATAACTCTTTGTCAGGAACTGTTAGATGTCAGAGAGAGATTTTTCATACTCTATGATCAAGCAAAGACATATCGAGTGAACCGCTCTAAGTTTCTAGAAAAAGTTATGTATAAGAGGTTGCTTCAACAGGGGTGCGTATTGGCCAAAGCAATAGATGACCCCATTGTAAAAAATTTTCTTTCTACCTTGCTCCTAAGCACCTTTTGTAGTTTGTATTATATTTTTCTTAGAGTATTTTTTTTCCATCTCAATCCTATGTTGATGCAATCCTTTTGTTGACACGATCTCGAAATTCTTGTACATTTTTGTTTTTACCCATGTGATGATTCTGCTTCTTTTGTTTCTTTTTATATATGAGGGTGGGGGTTTGATAAAGTTGCGGTTTCACTCCTTTTTTTTAACTTACTTTTCTTTGCTCCATTGTCTTTCGCCTTTTGCACTCTACTTGATGGCTCCAAAGTATTCTCTAAAGGCATTCGGGTTGGTTGTCTCAACTACTAGTCGACAGTGACTCAGAGGGAAGTGAATCAACTACAAGAGTCTTGTATCTTTGATCCAACTATGAAGCTACTGGTTGCGGATGAGGCCGAGCGACAGAGATCAGCTCCACTTCGGTTTTATAGCCCTTTTGTTGGAAGGTGTGAACCCTTTTTTAATTACTATAGAGTTTTTCGACCGCAATACTACTGAATTCCATTGCCATCATCACTACCTTCGTCATTTTTGCAGTCAATCAGGACTTGGGATTCCCCGAGCCGATGGAGCTTTTCACTTATCTATTTGCCTTCATGGTCGGTCCAGACATCTATNCCTTTCGCCTTTTGCACTCTACTTGATGGCTCCAAAGTATTCTCTAAAGGCATTCGAGTTGGTTGTCTCAGCCACCAATTGACAGTGACTCAAAGGGAAGTGAATCAACTACAAGAGTCTTGTATCTTTGATCCAACTATGAAGCTACAGGTTGCGGATGAGGCCGAGCAACATAGATTAGCTCCACTTCGGTTTTATAGCCCTTTTGTTGGAAGGTGTGAGCCCTTTTTTAGTTACTATAGAGTTTTTCGACCGCAGTACTACTGAATTCCATTGCCATCATCACTACCTTCATCATTTTTGCAGTCAATCTAGACTTGGGATTCCCCGAGCCGATGGAGCTTTTCACTTATCTATTTGCCTTCATGGTCAGTCCAGACATCTATGTTCAATTTGCCTAAGTTCCAGCTACCAGGGCTGGAGAACAAAATGAATGACTGAAAACTTCATTTTTTTCTTAGTTCTTCTCCCTGTGAGTGTTGCGTTCAAACCTTTTCGTCTGGCAGTGCCTTGACCAAAACAAAGAAGAAAGTGTCATATTGAGTATTGGTGGAAGATAGAGAGAGGTGGAAGGGTGTCAACTTTCGATGCTCCAACACTTTGATTATATAAATTTCCACAAGGTTTTGCAACCAAATGCCTTTGATTGATGATGAAGGAGGATTGTACAACCTTTGATACTTAGAAAGTTGAATGGGGACAGCGTTCCTGCATGAGCAACAAAAAATAAGGCTTGTGCAGTTGATCGTGCAAAATCGGCCCGCCTTGAAATTATATGAGAGGTGGGCCGCCGGAAACCTATGGTGGTCAGTGTTGGGGAAGACCCAGAAGGTGCATAAATGGTTTATTACATGCTTCATTCTTCTATTATTTCTCATATCATAACCAATGACGAGCTAANCATCTATGTTCAATTTGCCTAAGTTCCAGCTACCAGGGCTGGAGAACAAAATGAAGGACCGAAAACTTCATTTTTTTTCTTAGTTCTTCTCTCTGTGAGTGTTGCGTTCAAACCTTTCCGTCTAGCAGTGTCTTGGCCAAAACAAAGAAGAAAGTGTCATATTGAGTATTGGTGGAAGATAGAGAGAGGTGGAAGGGTGTCAACTTTCGATCCTCCAATACTTTGATTATATAAATTTCCATAAGGTTTTGCAACCAAACGCCTTTGATTGATGATGGAGGATTGTACAACCTTTGATACTTAGAAAGCTGAATGGGGACAGGGTTGTTGCATGAGCAACAAAAAATAAGGCTTGTGCAGTTGATCGTGCAAAATCGGCCTGCCTTGAAATTATAGGAGAGGTGGGCCGCCGGAAACCTATGGTGGTCAGTGTTGGGGAAGACCCAAAAGGTGCATAAATGGTTTATTACATGCTTCATTCTTCTATTATTTCTCATATCATAACCAATGACGAGCTAATTATTATTGAGTGGAAAATTGCTATGGAAACCACTAAAAGTGCTATGTCGGTTGCAAGTTTCTTAGATACGTAGCACCTAGAGGTCGATAGGATAGTAATCATGGTTAAGTTGAGCCGATGCGAATGGGAGACTTCGGTGAAACAACTAGAAGAATCACCTGCCGCTATTCACTCGACTGCTCCTTTCATCAATCACCCGACCATAAATGAAGTGAGCCATCCTTCTCCGATTAGTTTCAGTGGACCTAAGTTCGAGTTCGAGCCCCCCAGCCATATGGAGGTGTGTCGTAAGGGGAAGGCACTCAAGACCGATCGGAGTGACGTGCCTCCTCCCTCATCTTGAAATAAGCGTAAGGGATACTCACTTGAGTGGATTCCAATGCAAGCTAAGGGGGCGAAGGTGAGCGCCAACTCAGATGGTCNAGTGACGTCCCTCCTCCCTCATCTTGAAATAAGCGTAAGGGATACTCACTTGAGTGGATCCCAATGCAAGCTAAGGGGGCAAAGGTGAGCGCCAACTCAGATGATCAGTTTGTGTTAATTGATATAAAGAAAAGACCGGTACTCTGACTCCCCCGCCATGGCTCATTACCGTTTGACACTTGCTGATGCTAACTAGAGAGGGTTCTTATGGAGCTCAACTTCTTGGGTCTATGTCAAATGATCTATGGGTATTGATTAATGGCCCGCAATGCTAGCTTGTCACTTCCAACTGACAAATGACATTGTAGATATATATTCTAGTCACTATTAAATGTACGCTAAAAAAGTTAAATTCTTGGTAAAAACTTGCGGATTATACCACATTCTCTCGTGACAAAAAACTTAATTGTATCATGCCACTTAAGACGATCCTCAATGACCCGCCTAAGCGAGACAGATTTGTGATCTCTGGCTTGCAGCAAAAGCTATATTAGCTTGATAAAATTTATTGAAATCCCAATCANCGATTAATGGCCCGCAATGCTAGCTTGTCACTTCCAACTGACAAATGACATTGCAAGATATATATTCTAGTCACTATTAAATGTACGCTAAAAAAGTTAAATTCTTGGTAAAAACTTGTGGATTATATAACATTCTCTCGTGACAAAAAAACTTAATTGTATCATGCCACTTAAGACGATCCTCAATGACCCGCCTAAGCTAGACAGATTTGTGATCTCTGGCTTGCAGCAAAAACTATATTAGCTTGATAAAATTTATTGAAATCCCAATCATGATGTTATCTTACCCCATTGTTTCGATTTTGCTCATGATGAGAAGTATTACTCAATCAAAATTTTGTTAAAAGCATTGATTCCACAAAATTAGATTTATTCATCCAAGTTTCATAAACTTGCTTTCAATCGTGCAATCTAAATGTAAAGAATGTTCAATCACAAAGTCAGGAATCCTCACTCACTTATAGAAATTTTAATTAGTATATTTAGATTCAAATTTAATAATGACAATGTTTAAAGTTATTGTATACATTTCAAGATAAATATATTAAAAACTATCTAATCTATTATTTATTATACTAATATTAAAGGGGCATTTACATACACACCACACAATTCTTATATATTTGCATATTTATGACAAAATTTCANATTATTGTATACATTTTAAGATAAATATATTAAAAAACTATCTAATTTATTATTTTATTATGCTAATATTAAAGGGGCATTTACATACACACCACACAATTCTTATATATTTGCATATTTATGACAAAATTTCACATTTATATGACCAAAAAAAAAAAAAATGTATTACATACTCTTAAAATTGAACTTCACATCACTACATTGAGATTCCCGGGAATCAAATCTATAAAATGCCCCTTAAGCCAAGCGGAATCATTCTATAGAAGTGGCGTTCAAAGCAATTAAACTCAAATTCAATGTCTTTTATAAGAAAAAATATTACATCAGAAGTTCTCATATAAAATTGTATCATTATTTCAATCACAATGCATATGTACGATTTGGCCTCATCATATTTTAATTTATTTGATTTTTTATATTTAATGAAGCCTAACGATACAAGTGAAGAATTGTGNCTGTATCATTATTCCAATCACAATGCATATGTACGATTCGGCCTCATCATATTTTAATTTATTTGATTTTTTATATTTAATGAAGCCTAACGATACAAGTGAAGAATTGTGATAGGACTACTCATATAATATTTTCATAAAAAGTTTATAAGCGACGCAAATGCTATAAAACCATCCCTGCATGTGCCTTTCACGCTACGGAACAGACTAGAACTTGTCATCCTTCCTCTCCGATCTCTGATCCCAACCTCCACCTCCTTTCTNTATAAAAAATTTATAAGCGACGCAAATGCTATAAAACCATCCCTGCATGTGCCTTCCACGCTACGGAACAGACTAGAACTTGTCATCCTTCCTCTCCGATCTCTGATCCCAACCTCCACCTCCTTTCTCTTCCCCCCTCTAAACTCAAAACTCTCACACGCCGGTAGGCCATGGCGTCTACAATCCTCTCCTCTCCAACAGTCTTTTTATACCAAATCCTGGCCAGAAAGCCTTCTTCCTTCTGCCGCGGAGGCCTCGGTTTTCTATCCCCTTCCACCCCCGCTCCAACCCTCCCCANGATTGCTCGAAAGGCGAAAAGAAGAAGAAAAGCCTACTTAAAAAGATGAAAGTGGTTTCATTGGCANTCCTTCTTTTTTCTGCTGCTCTGCTCATGTAATCTTATAGTCCACATTTATTAATCATGCATTCAGCTCTGACTTTGCTCCTACCAAAAATGAAAATGATTTCGCTGCTTTCTGCAATCTNGTATTAATCATGCATTCAGCTCTGACTTTGCTCCTACCAAAAATGAAAATGATTTCGCTGCTTTCTGCAATCTTGTATGGATGGCTCCCCTCTTTGCCAACTTATTATGTGTGCCGAGTGCCTATCTAGACCGTGGTATGGGTATGATTTGGATGGACTATCCTGCAAAAATTTTTCAGTGCAGGCTTCTGACCTAGTTATACGTGCGGCGCAGGGTATTCCTGAGTTAATTTCAGTTTTCAATAATCCCGAAATAACCCGCGGGTTATTTCGGGATTATTGAAAATAACCCAGAAATAACCTGAAATTAACTCAGGAATACCCTGCGCCGCACGTAGAGGTACGTCAGATGTCCGGACAGANGGTGCAGATTTCTGACGTAGTTCTACGTGCGGCGCAGATAAACCAGAAATAACCTGAAATTAACTCAGGAATACCCTGCGCCGCACGTAGAGGTACGTCAGATGTCCGGACAGAAAATGCACGCACTATCCTATGATTCATATCTACAACAATGCGGCTGCATCCAGACAATCTTTTGGGCACTGCACTTTTGTAATGATTTTGATGATTTGGACTATTTTAGCTCTTTTATTTTAGTATTTACTTTAAATTTTTAATTTTTTAAAATTTGAAAAAAATTGGAAAAATCCATATTTACAAGATATAAGTTCTTAATAAACTTTATAATAACAAATCTAATATTTTTTTATGAATTTATCTCTTTGGTATGTATATGCGTGATTTGAGTAGAGTTTCAAAAATCTGTTTGTTTCACTAATTTTGATGATTCAAAGAACTATGTCTATATTTAAGAAAAAAAAATGAAAATTATTTGTCGTCTGCATGCGTTTTTGTTTGTGAACAATTTTTCGGCTCATCTATCCTAATGACAACGTGCATAAATTTTGTATGCATGTATGTGTGTGTGTGTGTATGTAAATCTTAATTTTAAATAAATTATGATATCATTAATTGATCGTGGACCACGTAAAATTATTCTCAAACAAAAATGCGGCAGGCAATCCTAAATCATATAACACTTACATATAAATGCAATTCAAAAAAGTTATATGTAGTTTAGTTAAAATTTTTATGGTAATAATCCTTGTACAACTTGCAGGGAAGCGAAGTTCCATTGACGGAAATGGTGGGGACCGTTTCTCTAGCTGTGGGGGCCACAGTAAGTGAAGTATCCGTTCCCCTTCCAACTAGGGGTGTAAACGAGCCGNTGAACTATGGCTATATTTAAGAAAAAAAAAATGAAAATTATTTGTCGTCTGCTTGCGTTTTTGTTTGTGAACAATTTTTCGGCTCATCTATCCTAATGACAACGTGCATAAATTTTGTATGCATGTGTGTGTGTGTATGTAAATCTTAATTTTAAATAAATTATGATATCATTAATTGATCGTGGACCACGTAAAATTATTCAAACAAAAATGCGGCAGGCAATCCTGAATCATATAACACTTACATATAAATGCAATTCAAAAAAGTTATATGTAGTTTAGTTAAAATATTTTATGGGAATAATCCTTGTACAACTTGCAGGGAAGCGAAGTTCCATTGACGGAAATGGTGGGGACCATTTCTCTAGCTGTGGGGGCCACAGTAAGTGAAGTATCCGTTCCCCTTCCAACTAGGAAAAAAATATTATCTCAGGAGTACTGATGCATCAGTACTCCAATGAGGGAGTGCCACGTAGGCAATAGTCCCACCGTGATGCCTACGTGGCACCCCCTCATTGGAGTCAGTACTCCTGAGGTAATATTTTTTCCTAACTAGGGGTGTAAATGAGCCGAACACGAGCGAGCCATGCTCAGCTCATGTTCGGCTCGTTTATATTTCGAGCTCAAAAAGTGTGTTCGTGTTCGACTCGTTTGCTTAACGAGCCGAACACGAGCTGTTCACGAACAAATAGTCATTTTAACAACCCTAATCATGTATTCATAAGACAATAAGTTTGAGCAAAATTAAAAATTATTATTTATATTAAAACAACATTTGAATCTAATTTAATAATTTTTATTCTATTTTTTTGATCAATAATTTAATTGGTTATAAATCTTTGTAGCCTTGTAGTCAATTAGATTTTCTTAAAATACTACTTAATATATAAACTTGATGAGTAGTATTTCGAGCCAAAACGAGCCGAACACGAACGAACACATCTTAGTTCGTGTTCGGCTCGTTAACTTATCGAATAAAATTAACGAGCCGAACACGAGCTTCTTAACGAGTCGAACACGAGCTATTCGCGAACAACGAGCCATTTTGACAGCCCTACTTCCAACCTTCCAAATAATAATATCTTTTGTTCATTCCAAGATTATCGTTTAATTTTGATCAAATTATATATTTGAAGTTTTTGATACGTGAATTGAGTCATTATGATCAAATAATTTATAAGATAGGTTTATTCCTAAAACAAGTATATTAAAAACTTAAGAATAGGCTTCTGGAGAAATATAAATACAATTATAAGGTAATTTTAATACAAAAAAAAACATTTTTGACAAAATTTGTATGGTTACGTACGTAGGTAGGCATGGAGTATTGGGCCCGATGGGCACACCGGGCTCTATGGCATGCGTCACTTTGGCCCATGCATAAGTCGCACCACAGGCCGCGGGAAGGCCCGTTTGAGGTCAACGATGTCTTCGCGATCATTAATGCCATCCCCGCCATTGCTCTCCTCTCCTTCGGTTTCTTCCATCGTGGTTTCTTCTCCGGCCTATGCTTCGGGGCGGTAAGCGCTGCTAACTTTCACCGCATTTTTTCTATTTTATAAGTTTACCTTTTAATATATTATGTCAATAACATGAGTTTTACTTTTCCCCTCGAAATAGGGGCTGGGAATTACAGCTTTCGGGATGGCTTATATGTTCGTCCACGACGGTCTGGTGCACCGACGATTCCCGGTGGGTCCCATTGCTAACGTCCCCTATTTCCAGCGTGTGGCCGCCGCTCATCTGGTACACACATACCACCTAATTCCTATGCATTTACATATCACACCTAGCATTNTGCGGTAAGCGCTGCTAACTTTCACCGCATTTTTTCTATTTTATAAGTTTACCTTTTAATATACTATGTCAATAACATGAGTTTTACTTTTCCCCTCGAAATAGGGGCTGGGAATTACACTTTTCGGGATGGCTTATATGTTCGTCCACGACGGTCTGGTGCACCGACGATTCCCGGTGGGTCCCATTGCTAACGTCCCCTATTTCCAGCGTGTGGCCGCCGCTCATCTGGTACACACATACCACCTAATTCCTATGCATTTACATATCACACCTAGCATTCATTTTTACATATATGTCCCGTCTTATCTGAAAAAGTATTACCTCAGGAGTACTGATGCATCAACACTCCAATGAGGGGGTGTCACGTAGGCACCACGGCGGGACCATTACCTACGTGACACCCCTTCATTGGAGTACTGATGCATCAGTACTACTGAGGTAATATTTTTTCGTCTTATCTATATATGAAAAAAAAAGGTGTTTCAGCTTTTGAAAAGATATGAATAATGTAAAAGATTGATTTTGTATATATATTTATANCCCGTCTTATCTATATATGAAAAAAAAAAGGTGTTTCAGCTTTTGAAAAGATATGAATAATGTAAAAGATTGATTTTGTATATATATTTATATAAAATCTTTATAATTCAGTGAAGATATTCTCTTCGGATGTCTCTCAAACTGACAAAAAATTGAAACGATTATTAATTATATTGCTATTAATTAATTAGAGTTTTAATATATAGTTTATCAAATTATTATGGTATGTAAAGTAATTCTTATAAATTTAATAGGTTGACATGTGAACATATTTTATACCATAATAGTTGTTTCTTAATTGAATCCAATATAATGCAAAATAATTTGGCTGCAGATCCACCATNATATGTAAAGTAATTCTTATAAATTTAATAGGTTGACATGTGAACATGTTTTATACCATAATAGTTGTTTCTTAATTGAATCCAATATAATGCAAAATAATTTGGCTGCAGATCCACCATNCTACAAGGCTAGAAAGATTTATAATCAATTAAAAGCATTAATTAAGAAAATAGAATAAAAATTATTAAACTAAATTCAAATGATATGGCTAGGTGATTAGGGTTGTCAAAACGTTTCTTTGTTCGTGAATGGCTCGTGTTCGGCTCGTTAAGCAANAAATTTTCAATGATTTTATTTGACAATTTATTATCTTATTTCTAATTCGATTGTCAGTGTTTTTACTATTAACATAACTATTGTCATTAGGGCTGTCAAAATGGCTCGTTGTTTCACGAATAGCTCGTGTTCGGCTTGTTAAGAAGCTCGTGTTCGGCTCGTTCGCTAAGTTAACGAGCCGAACACGAACAGCACGAANCACGAATAGCTCGTGTTCGGCTTGTTAAGAAGCTTGTGTTCGGCTCGTTCGCTAAGTTAATGAGCCGAACACGAACAACACGAACAACACGAACAAATATTTGTTCGTTCGTGTNGAAATATTATCAATCAATTATATATATATATATATCTTTGATGAGTAGTATTTAAAAAAAAAATTTATTAACTACAAGGCTATAAAGATTTATAATCAATCAAAAGCATTAATTAATAAAATAGAATAAAAATTATTAAACTCGATTCAAATGATATGGATACGTGATTAGGGTTGTCAAATCGTGTTCGGCTCGTTAAGCAAACG
>JXCR01139507.1:0-71269 GCA_002079205.1 Phalaenopsis hybrid cultivar
TGAACAGAGGGGTTCATAAGGCCATTAAGGACTCTTTAAATTTTCATGTGGGGTCGGACCCCAATAAGAGTGTCGGTGGATTGGTTCTGCCTGAGCGTTGTGCGTTGTAAAGTTGGTCCTGCACTGGGTCCTAAACTTTACATTTCTTCATCTCGTTTGAGTTTGAGTTTGCTTTTCTGTGAAGTAAGATTGGTTTAGTTGGGGAAGACAGGTTTTGTTCTTGAAGATGGTCGTGCTGCCCACCATGCTAGCTCCAAGCTCCTTGCAGCGACGAGTTTGAGTATTCTAGTGTGTCAAGTTATAATGTTAAATCAGGTGGCCTTATGGTTGAAGTTCTTTAAATTTATGGAGGGGTATATTAAAGTTGATTAGAGGGACACCGATTAGGATCCTACGATTCTCTCGTTCCGACACCACTACGTATTAAAGTTGATTAGAGCGACACCGGTTAGGATCCTACAGTTCCCTCGTTCCAGCATCACTATTATTAGAGTGACACTGGTTAGGATCCTATGGTTCCCTCATTCCGGCACCACTATTTTCTATTGGATTCACTTAGTCCAAATGAACTTACTAGCAATCTTAATGAGTTCCATAATTTCATTTAAATCGTGGGAAGCCTCGTTAGCAACCGTAGGTTACTCCCTCATTCCGGCACCACTATTTTCTATTGGATTCACTTAGTCCAAATGAACTTACTAAACCCATCTTAATGAGTTCCATAATTTCATTTAAACCGTGGGAAGTCTCGTTAGCAACCGTAGGTTATTTAATGAGTTCCATAATTTCATTTAGACCATGGGAAGCCTCGTTAGCAAACGTAGGTTACCTCCTCCGAGGAATTCCCGATCATCTGATAGGGACATCTTAATTTAAATACAATTGTAGTTTTGTGTGATGTTTGTGATTAAATTTTAAGTTGTTTTATATTTTGAATGTTGTGGTGGTGAATTTTGTCTTGGTATATTTTAGTTTTGGTTTTGGTTTTGGTTTTGTGTCTATCCTGATAGTTTTAGTTTTCATGTCGGGTGTCGTCGTTGTTTAGCATGCAATTTGCGGGTATAAAAGCAAAATATGAAAGTACAAGAAAGACGACGCTGAAAACTGTAAATGCATACCTGACGAGTCTTCTCGTTCCACCACCTGAAACTCAAAAAGCATGTTAAGATAGTTTATATGAGACAGGGAAGTAAAATCTTGATGACCTATCTAACCCTAGGTCATATCTTTGTGGGTCCTTAAGAGTTTAGTTAAGGATGTGTTGCTAAGCAAAACATATTAAGTTTAGTAGATGTCCGAGGTATCCAACAGATCTAGAGAAAGAAGCAGGTCCGTGCTACTCTCTCGCTGCCTGGTGAAAAATCCCGAGTTCTTTTAAACTTGTTATGTTGCTTAATAATTCATCCTATAAAATATCCTAATGCCCAATGAACATTGATGTCTCACTTATCCCTATGAGTAAGGTAATTATCATATGTAATTTAATTTTGAAAATTATGTGGGTGAAGACCCTTAAAGGTCAAGTTAGTGTTATTGGAACACTTAACCAAATTTTGGTCCTAATTTGACTTGTAGTGTTTAAAATACGTCTTAGTTTTAAATGATATTTACTTTTCTAATCCTTATTTAAATGAAACTTGATTTAGCCTAAGTCACTACTAAGCCCTTAAGACCTAGGTGAGTGTCTCAGATAGTTTTGAAAAGGTTAAGCTTTAGGTGCTCATAAATCATGATTTCAATTTTATTTAAAAATAAAAAAAGGGGTATTAAATTGATTAATCATTGACTTCAAAAGTCATACCCCTAAGCTATAGGTTCATTTTATTTTAATAAACATCCAAATTTTAATAATTTAGAAATTTATTAACTTATCTTTTTCAATTAAGAAAGTGAGGTTGCTATCAATTAACCCCTTGTGTTTCAAACATCCCAAAAAATTGATTAAGATCAGAGGTTGCCCATTTCCCTCCTTGAATTAAGTCTAAATGTTAATTAAGGCTGTGTTTCAAACATCCAATAAGATAAGAGTTACCATTTCCCTCCTTGAATTAAGCCTAAATGCTTAAGGCTAAATTTCTAAAATTACATATTTTTCCCTAAGACTCCAACAGTTCATAATTAGTTAAATTCAATTCAAATGACTCTGACATTTTTATCCTACCTCATTCGTGGGTCAATTAAGAAATCAGAGGAGAAAATATGATTTCTCAAAATTTAATTTAATTTATATAATTATTTTTATGGAAAAATAAGATTTTCCAAAGAAAATTCCTAACTTGACCAAGGTAAGTCCAAATTTCTTGAAATTTTTTCTAGAGGTAGAGCTAGAGTAGAGAATCCTTTGGAGAAAATTTTATGATTTTATAAATTTTTATTGAATTTTAAGAATTATTTCAATTTTTGGGGTATTTATTAAATATAAAATATTTTAAATGGGGAAAATTATGTTTTGTATTTTAAAAAAGTCTTCCTGAGGTCAGAGAACTCAGAGGAGAAGATTTTAAGTTTTTTTGATTTGTTGAAATTATTTTTGATTGAAAACTGATTTTTAGCCTTTAAAAATCATCTTTTTAAGCTTTGAAATTTAGTATCTTTATTTAGAAAATTAGGAAAAATATTCTAATTTTTCATAAGTGCTTAGGAAGTAATTTAGAACATTTCCATGAATTTTATAATTTTTATGATTTTTAGGGATTTTTAATTATTTAAATATTTGAAATAGGCTAAAAATTAAGTTTTTATTTTAAATATCATTTTATTTTTAAAAAAAACCCTCATTATTGAGAACTCATAAAAACAAGTTTTATAATTTTTCAAGTTATATTTTAATTATTGAAAATCATTTAAATGCCAAAAATGTTATTTAACTTAAAGAATCAATTTAAGTTATTAAATGGACTCAAAATGCTCTGAAATTATTATGGTGAGTTCTCTGGATCTTAAATAACAGTGGAGATAAAAATTCAAGTCATTTCATTGTTTGTATTTATCAAATTTAATTATCTTAGTGATTTAGGGCTGTAAAGATTGAGTGTATTTTGAATGACTTGGCTCATGAGAAGTTGTCCTAAGGGTTCTTTGGTCATAGTAAACTTTCCAAAATTTTCTTGGATTTTTCTAAGTAACATGTAATTTCTATGATTATTTCAAGTAAATAATGCAAATAAACTTGAAAAATCTGTTCTGCTCTCTAGGGACCTCCTCTGACTTTAAAAAAATCAGAGAATGTTCCCCTTGACAGAGGCTACAACATACCAAAAATTCAAGCTATTGTGATAAGTCTACATGCATGGAGAATCAAACGATTCCAATCAGTTTTTAATTAATTAAAAAAAAATATGCTCACATGGACTTAAAATTATTTTCATATTATTTTCCTCTGTTCACTAAGCTAAAGGGTATTTTTATTTTATTTTTGTGATTTTTCTATACCAAGATATGAATTTTTTAAGTTAGGGTATTTAAATAAATAAGAAATATCCCTATTTATCTATTTAAACAGCACGTGCTGACTAGATCCTAGGCAGCTCCGAAGGCACGCGTGACACCCTCTGGTTGGACGCCGCCATCCACATAGCTGCTGACTCTGCCCACGATTTATGTTCCGAAGCGCTGTCCGGCTCGATCTCCTTCATCCATTTGATACACACTTGATTAAATGGCTCCCCGTCATCGTCCTCGATAGAGTGATCCCATGATCGTCCACACTAAAACCTTAAGATTTTGGCCTAGACTCAACCAAATCACTTCAGATTTGATTCTATGGACTCGTCTAAGTGAGATGAACACATCTATATGGTAATCATGTAATTAAATTAAGCTTAATTAAATGGAGAATCAAAATAGGCTCGGGAGGGAGAGAAGTTTTATGCCTTTGCTCTGAGAAGTGAAGCTTCGATGAAAGAGTCTTAACACTTTCGTTGTGATCCAAAGAGGCTAGAGGTTGAGCCTCTGGTCTTGGTGTGAGGCCTAGATATGATTTCGATCATGGTCGGATATGGGTGTTGGTCTAGAGCTATGGTAGAGGCTCTATGAGAGGTTAATTTGTTGGGGCTTTAGCTCCTTTCACTGTTGTGAAGGTGTGGGTGAGTTTAATTAGAGTATAGTGGACTGTGGAGGTGTGGAGAGTTTTGTCTTATCTCCGGCAAGATTTTGAGCTAAAAAATTGGGCTCCGACAAGAGGATTCAGGGCAATGTGATGGTTGGGTTACACTAAGGATGTCTCAAAGAGGCTTTGGGATCAATTTGGGGAAGTCTCTTAGAGTAATTTTTAGCTCTCCCTCTATGGTCGTGGAGGGAGATTTTAATAAAAATGGCTTTAGGCTTGCTGCCATGGCGAATTGGGGGTGAAATGTGCTGCCTTGGTGGAGGGCAGAGAGGCTCTAAGCCTTAATTTGGATGATGTGGCCTCTAGGTTTGAATTAGGTTTAATCTCATGGGGGTGGCGCTTGATTTGGCCATTTTCTAGCCACTAGGCTGGCCGGCCGGCCAGGGGGAGGTGGCTAGGTGCTTAGGGCATCCAGGGGAATCTGTCAAAGCAGCTAAATGAAATGAGGTTTAGTTTTGGTAAGGGTATCTTAAGCATGTGCATTTTTGGCAATAGAATCCTTTAATTTGGGGGACCTTTTGTCCGAGGCTTAGTTTAGGTGGTTAGATGAGTTTTGGCTCAATCGTACGGTCTAACCCATGGCTGAGGTGGAGTTAATTTGATGACTTTGGGGTGGTTAGGCCATTTTTAATGCATATGTCTAATGTGGGTTCAAGTGATCAAAGTTTGGGTTTGGGCTAGGTTAGCCATGTCAATTAACCCAATTGATTGATCAACATTTTGTAGATGATTGTTACGAATATTTTTGGTGAAGGGTTGAAGTGATTTTGAGTTCAATTGTTAGGTCAATTTGAGGGATTTTTGAATTTGGCCAATTTGGGCATGTTGGTCTAGACACGGGTCTAGGTTGGGCTAGCCTTGGGCTGAATCCAAATTGAATGGTTCAAATGATCAAGGGAGATGTTGTGAAGTTTTTTCATGAAGTTATGGAGTGGAAATTTTTGGGTTAAGGACCTCAATTTGGTGAGATTTGAGGACATGGCCAATTTGGGGTAAATTTGGGGCTTTTGGACTTAGGTTGAAATCAAATGAAATTGAGGCTTCACCAAGGCCAATTTAAGGTCAATTTTGATGTATGGGGATGTTATGAAGATTTTTCAACACAAATTGTGGCCAATTGAGTGGGCTATGGGTTCAATTTGGTGGAACCAAGTCTTGGGGCCAAAATTGGGTTTTTGGCTTATGATGGACCAATCGAGCTTATATTTGGTCTAGATTGGTAACATCAAGGGTGAATTTGAGTTTAGAATTAAAATTTGGGTAAATTTAGATCAATTGGATAGACATTTGGGGTAATTTGGGGAAAATATGGGCCTTTAAAGGGTTATTTGGGGGTTTTTGTCAAAGATGGTCAAATTGGCCAAATTGTGTCATGTGATAGTTGAAAAAAAATGAAATTGGGAATATTTGAGAAGTTTTGGGCATCTTTTGGATTTTTTGAAATTTTTGGAATTTTGGGGTAAGGAGGAGTATTTTGGTAATTTGGCCAACTTTTGTGATTTTGGGTAGTTTGGGTATTTTCAAGGTGTTTGAAATGGTTTTTGAATCAAGTTGGATATTTTGGCTAGATTTGGACATTTTGGCCAAATTTGGGATCCCAAGGGTATCTAGGTAATTTGGGAAAATTTAGGGGCAAAAGGGTAGGTTGGGTATCATGGTAGAGTTGGAGTGCCAACCGCCATCAATAAGCCATGGACCAATGGAAACCCCATTTTGGGTTCTTTATGTAGTGGTCTTAGCTAAACCCTATCCCAGGGCTAGTGGATTTAGGGAACCATCTACAGGAGTCTCCCAAAAGTATCAACGGACCAAAGCCTAGAAGTTTAGGTTTAGGATAGTGAGTGATTGTGAGTGTAAGTAATTGCAAGTGAGTGCCTTAGCCCTAGACCAACATTCAGGGTCAACCCTAAGGTCCAGCAGTCCTAAGGATTACTCATCTTGAGTTTCCTCCGTAGTGACCCCACCTACTACGTGCTAGAGGTTAGGACCAATATGTGGAACTTCAAGTTGAGTAGAGAAGAGTTTGAAATTTCTAATTGGTGAGGGTTCCATGTCTAGTTTCCAATAGGAAAGTCCTATTGCTAGAGCTTAGGCTATTAAAGAGAAAAAACTAAACCTCAACAAAAAGTGAGGTCAACAAATGTTCCCCTAATAGGTGTGGTGTTCTGGAGAAGCACACCGCGCGTATTGGCGTTAACCGACGAGATTAGCAAAAACCAATACAAACTCCTAAGTCAACACACTCGGAAGAATGTGTAGAGTTGTGTGTGTGATTTGTTTCTGCTGGGGATGTTGGCCGATCATTGTCTGATTGAAATCATGGAGTAGGGACTCTTACTGGGGATCGGAGAGTGAATTTTGAGTAATGAAATTTCAGGTATGTATAAAGGATAGGAATCAGTGTGTAGGTGATGAATTCGAAGCTTGAGAGTAGGATGCCATGGTGGGGGTCTTATTCCTAACTTGAAAGGTGTGAGTAGAGAATTGGACGCCGTTGAGGAGACTTACACCAATCCCAAAGAGGTTGGTAGAGAATTGGAAGCCGTGGAGGGGACTTACACCAATCCCAGAAGGTGTTGAGAATAGGATGCAGTGTTCCATAAAAGGGAGTCCTACACCTATCTCGAAGATGTAGGTAGAGAATTGAAAGCCGAGGAGGGGACTTACACTAATCCCGAAAGGTGTTGAGAATAGGATGCGATGTTACATAAAGAGGAGTCTTCCTCCTATCTCAAAGATGTAGGTAGAGAATTGGAAGCCATGGAGGGGCCTTACACCAATCTCGAAAGGTGTTGAGAATAGGATGTGATGTTCCATAAAGGGGAGTCTTACTCCTATCTCGAAGATGTAGGTGGAGAATTGGAAGCCGTGGAGGGGACCTACACTGATCTCAAAAGGTGGTGAGAATAGGATTCGATGTTCCATAAAGGGGACTCTTACTCCTATCTCAAAGATGTAGGTAGAGAATTGGAAGATGTGGAGGGGACTTACACCAATATCGAAAGATGTTGAGAATAGGATGCGATGTTCCATAAAGGGGATTATTTTTCCTATCTCGAAGAAGTAGGTAGAGAATTAGAAGCCTTGGACGGGCCTTACACCAATCTCAAAGGGTGTTGAGAATAGGATGCGATGTTCCATAAAGGGGAGTCTTACTCCTATCTCGAAGATGTAGGTATAGAATTGGAAGCTGTCGAGGGGACCTACACCAATCTTGAAAGGTGTTGACAATAGGATGTGATGTTCCGTAAAGGGGAGTCTTAATCCTATCTCAAAGATGTAGGCAGAGAATTGGAAGCCGTGGAGGGGAGTTACACCAATCTCAAAAGGTTTTGAGAATAGGATGCAATGTTCTATAAAGGGGAGTCTTACTCCTATCTCAAAGATGTAGGTAGAGATTTGGAAGCCGTGGAGGGGACTTACACCAATCCTCGGATATGGGGAGTCAAAATTTGGGTACTGACCCCAAGAATCACATGAAAACATTGTAGAGAGTTTGTGATGTTGAATTTGAAGAAATGTGTCACGTGAAAAGGTTGATTTTGTTGAAGAAGATTTGCAAATTTTTGTGGGGTTTTGTGTAGAAAGTGACATTCTGTGGGGATGTGAAAACAGTTAATGCAGATAAAGATGGTTGTGCTACGCGCACAAAGAGTAAGAAACTCCAAAATGAGAGAATCCACTCAACATATTCGTTTCCTTTTCTTGTTGTTTTTATCACATTTAATTTTTCAAAATATGTCATTAAAGCTTTAATTTTAATTGGTTGATTTTCAAACGAAATTTGTTTTGTTGTTTAACAAATTAGTGAAGTTATAAGAACAGCCGCACTGAATGGTGATTCTCCCTTTTCCTCTCATCCATTTTTTCGGTTCAGAATAGATCTTTCCAATGGAAGGCCCGCTCGACCTTTATCTCTCAAATCAAAGATGTAGTCCAGAATGCTTCTTTCGTCACTCTCGTAGAAGACCCCGGTATACAGCTTCAGGCCTTCCAGTATGTTGACGAATTTTCCTTGAACTTCTTCGTAAAATTTAAATTCTCTTTTATTTACTTTTCTTATCTTGTAGTACTCCATCATACCAAGGGTCGGTAGTTGTTGCAGGTGTTCCTACCTTCAAGCATTGGCAGGAACCCAAACTAGCGCTGGTTGATCAGGAATATGAGACTCGGCATCTAGCGGGATGTACGACCTTGGGCTCCATAGTACATACTGAACTGTCCCAAGTGGGATGTATGGCTCATCCATCATAAAATATGAAGTCTGAGATCTGTCGATGCTTGAGGTATACTCTTCTAATGTACTGAAACGCTATAAATGTAGAACATTGCAATCCAGGCATTCTACAAATGCGCCCGTGGCTGATGTCCCAGCCGGTATTTCAACATTGCACGTAAGGTAACTCTTGCATAAAACATCTAAAACTAAAAGTGTATCTGGCTCTCTCACAAACCCTGGTTCTTCATCTGTGGTGGGTAGGCTAGCAGAAGTTTCTTTTAGGTCTGGATCATAAATATACCCCCTCAAGAATAGGGGTGAGCAAGTTGCTCTTCTCTCTCTGACGTCTGCATTCTTGTCGTAGAAAAGCTCTCTGCTTCTTGTGGCTGGCATTCCTGCGTTGCGTCCTGCAAAGAGAAGTACTTGGCAGTCGTTTGTTATTGGCGGCTACTAGGCCCCCGACTGGTGTGGCTACCATGGAGGGCAGACGGTTGGGCCCTTCCATCGGATCATGCTCTAATATCACGTTCTCGCCTTTGTGCGAGACATTATCTTTAGCAGTCAACCTCAGCAGTGAAAGCAATCCTTCTTTCTCTTTGCAGCTGACTACATCCATGAGAGGACCTTCGTAGTCAATGTTAACCTGGTTAAAATCCATGTTGAAATTTATTGTACCGCCTTGTGGTGCCATCTCCTCATTTATTGCGAGGCTCCAACCATCCTTGAAAACAAAGATCAGCCTCTGTCTCGACATTTTGTTGCAGATGACAGGAAAAACATCAGTGGGCTGAAACTTGTCATGAATAAGAACAAAACAAAGTATTTATTAAAGTAAATTTTAGTTTGTTTTGTTGAAATGAATCATTTACTTTATGTATGAGTATTGTTTAATTTAGTGAAATATTATGTTCTAAAGGTAGAAAGGGGAAAATTTGAAGTTTAAAATATTTTTCTCAAAATTTCCATTATATTGAGGTTAATTACAAAATTTGGACCAGGTCATAGACATTTAGCCACATAGATTACCCTGAAATAATCAAAGTTTCGAAGTTTTAGAGCAAGTGAAGGCAAGCGGCATCAGGTTGCGTAAAAGGTTTACAGATATCGTACATTTATTGGCAACATGAGTATTTAACCCTGGAAGTCCACTAACTGGTAGGCTCCTCCTTTATAGACCTTTTCAACGACAAATGGTCCCTCCCAAGTTGGCTCAAATTTTCCACCTATTTTGCGGCGTGCAAGAATAGTCACCAACTTTGAAAGTCCTTGGGCGGACCAATTTATCATGGGCTTGAACCATCTTTGCCTGGTAAAGCTCCAAATGTTGTTGTGCTTCTAGTCATTTTCCCTCAAGACTCTCTAGTTCTTCAATTCTGAGTTTTGTACTTTCTTCCATTCTGAGTTGGTTGGCAACGGCGACACTGAGAGATGGTGTCTGGATTTCTAGCGGTAGCACGACGTCGGCTCTGTACACGAGCATATAGTGTGTACATTGAGTGGGAGTCCTGAAAGTTGTTCGGTAGGCCCACAAGGCTTCTAATAGTTTGTTGTGCCAATCCCTTTTGCTTTCATCTAGTGTTTTCTTCAAAAATTGTACCAGTGTTTTGTTGAAAGCCTCAGCCAGACCATTTTCTCTGGGATAGTAAATCGTAGAGCATCTACAATCTATCCCATGTCTTTTGACGACATTGTTGATCTTTGAGCTTCTGAAAGCTGTCCCATTGCAGAAATTATTCTTTGGGGTACTCCAAAACGGTAGACAATTTGACTTTTGAAAAAATTGAAGGATGTGCTATGTCGTAACCTCATGTAACGGTACTGCCTCTGCCCATTTGGAGAAGTAATTTGTAGTGACAAGTATAAACCTATGTCCTTTTGAAGATGGAGGGTCTATCGGACCTATTATGTCTGCGCCCCAACACTCAAGTGGCAACGTGACAACAATTTGGTGTAGCACGTTCGGAGGCTAGTGTAAGACCACCCCATGCACTTGGCATTGGTGACATTTTTTGGCTGTATCCATGCAATCGGACATCATTGCTGGCCAATAATATCCGAGTCTTTTGATCTTCATTTTCATTTTCAGCTCTGACTGGTGAGCGCCACACAACCCGACATGTACCTCTTTGACAATATTCTGTGCTTCGGCTCTGCTCAAACACCGTAGCCACATCCGGTCAAATGATCTTCTGTAGAGAATGTTTCCCATCAGGGCGTAAGATATGGCCCTTCTTGTGATGTGGTGCACCTCAGACTTGTCTTATGACAACTTTCCAATATGCAAATATTCTATTAATGGCTTGCACCAATCTTCGTTAATGTCTGCAACTGTATTTTTTGTTTCTTCTTTTCCAAGCTTATGTAGAGTTTCAAATTCAATCTGAGATAAGACTCGTCTTCCTAGCATTGTGATTTTAATGGAATCCTCCGGGGGACATGTCATTTCCTTAGCAAGTTTTACTAGAACGTCGACATGGGCGTTATCTCCTCTAGGAATCTGGTAGAAAGTCACATCAGGAATCTGCTCCAGGAGCTTCATCGTGTACTGATGGTATTCTGCTAATCTTGGTTTCAAAATTCTGTATTGTCCGACGACTTGCTGGATGACGAGTTGGGAGTCTTCGTAGATGACAATGTTTGTTATATCCATTGAGATTGCCATTTCCAACCCGATGATTAAAGCTTCATATTCTCCTTCATTGTTGGTGCACGGCTCTGTCAAGTGGTATGAGAACCTCAGCATACCCTTATATGGTGTGATAAAGATCAAATTAATCCCTACTTTGCTTGGTATAACAGTGCCAGATTCTTTATCTTTTTTGGCCGATGAAACGCCATCGAAGTACATCTCTCAGCGTTTCGCACTAGAAAATTTCATTTGTAGTATTTGCTCGTCCTATAACTTGTCGTTGAGAGAGGACCCAACTAGCAGTGGGTGTGCAGCGAGAAAGTCTACTAGTATCTGTCCCTTGATAGCACGAAGGGGAATAAAAGTTATATCAAATTGCAATAAGATCATTGACCATCTTGCTAAACGTCCGGAGAGTGTTGGTTGGTTCAACAAATATTGTAATGGATTAATATTCAAAATCAGGTTAATATTATGAGAAATCATGTAATGTCTAAGCTTTTGAGCGGTGAAAATTAACTACAGACAATGCTTCTCGATAGTTGGGTACCTTATCTCTGTCGGTAATAAAAGACCACACATGTAGTAGAGTGCATTTTCCTTACCCTCATCGTTGACTTGAGCTAAGATGGCTCCGAGAGAGTCATCTAAAGCCGCGGTATAAAGTATCAATGGTTCCCTAGGATACGGGTGCCAAGACATGAGGTGTCATTAGATATTGTTTAACGTCCTCAAGGGTTCGCTGGCATTTTTCTTCCCAAATAAATTTGGTGTGCCGAGAAAGGCTGACACCTACCTGAGAGATTAGAAATAAAGCGTCTCAGATATGCCAACTCCCCCTGAAAGGAATGTAGTTGTTTCAAAGTTTTAAAAGGAGGCATTTCCAAGATAGCCTTAATTTTATCCGGGTCGATCTCGATACCCCGTTGACAGACAACGAATCCCAGAAATTTCCCATAGGTAACGCCAAAGGCGCACTTTAAGGGTTTTATTTTAAGGTCATATTATCGTAAACATTTGGACACGATCCTCAAATTGTACAAATGGTCTATTTTCCATTTACTTTTGATGACCAAGTCATCCATGTAGCATTCTACTTGATTGTGAATGAGGTCGTCAAAAATCTTTGTCATTGCACGTTGATATGTCGTTTAGCATTCTTTAGGCCGAACGACATCACTATGTAGTAGAAAATTTCAATTGGTGTTCTGAAGGCTGTAAGTACTGCATCCTTGGGCACCATCTTGATTTGGTTGTATCCCGATGATCCGTCCATGAAGGAGAAAATTTCATGGGTTAAAGCGATATCCACCATCATCTCTGGTATGGGTAGTGGAAACTCGTCTTTCGGACATGCCTTGTTCAAATCTCTGAAGTCAACACAAACACGAATCTGTCTATTTTTCTTATTAACAGGTACAATATTAGCCAACCATGTGGGGTACTGCTCTTCTTTTACAAAGTTGGCGTCTATTAATTTCTTCGCCTCAGCAATGAATTGTTGTTCTATTTCGAGACGCATTCTCCTGGGAGCTTGTTTTACAGGGGTTATATTCTTGTCCACCCCGAGTTTATGGACTGTAGCCTCTGCTAAAAGTCCTGGCATTTCATCGTAGCTCCATGCAAAGCAATCTTTGAATTCTATTAATAGTTTGATCAATTGTCCAGATTCTTCGTCATTGAGTAGAGAACTTATTAATGTAGGCCGGGGTCATTCTTCAGTCCGAGGTTAATCTCTTTCAATTCATCAACAATTGATTTAATTTCCTCCTCAAATATTTGGGGAGCATCTTCTATTGGTTGATCAGTACAGTTATCCTCTATATCGAGGCAATCCTCTTCTAACTCACCAGTAACAACCATGTAAAATTCAGAATCATCGACTAGTCCGACTGTACTAAATCCGAGACCCTCCTTTGAATTTGGAGTTCAACTTTTACCATTCCATAATTTTTCAAAAAGTTAAAATTTATCTTTTGGCATTTGTTTTGGTAACCTTCGCTGTTGAATTAACTTTTAAACACAAGGCGAGAAGTAACCAAAAGGCAATTCCATTAATTCATCCTTGTTGAATTAACTTTTGAACACAAGGCAAGAAGTAACCAAAAGGTAATTCCATTAATTCATTGTCCAGGTTGAATTAACTTTTGAACACAATGCGAGAAGTAACCAAAAGGCAATTCCATTAATTCATTAGACCTGTTGAATTAACTTTTGAACACAAGGCGAGAACTAACCAAAAGGCAATTCCATTAATTCATTAGAATCATCATCCAAATTTACATGTTTAGTAGAAGCACGGTAAAATTTGATCGGCTTTGTACCAACACTACAGACTTCCTTGACCTCTAAACTCTCAACTTTTTAAGCAAGAATTGGAGTAAGGGTCATAGCAATCACATAGTGGTTTATGCAATCATACATTATTTCATATTCATTCTTTCCTGTATCTTCTAAGGATATCTCGTACTGAGGTTTCTTCCGTCTTGTCATCATTATCTCATCTTTAGAACTATCTTCATTACCAATGTTGATGGTTGGCCTAGTCTGTTCAATAATTAAATTGTTCCTTCCTCGTCCACGTCCCCGGCCTCAACCTCGGGTGCGCGAACTAAAAGAACTTTCACCAACTCGTTGTAAGGGAGTGGTGGAAGATCGTTGAAGCGGAGTTGAATGGTCTCCTTTTTGTAATTTTTCTGAATCTTCTTCTTTGTTTGTGATAATTTCACAAGAGAAGATAGTTTTCTTTGGAGGCACGTAGTAGGCAACATCTTCATGGATACCAACTTCATGCACTGAAAATGGTTGTAGGTCTCCTTTAATGCAATTTTCTTGACCATCTTTACGGTATTTGATGCACTGATGTAAAGTTGATGGAACCATATTGTGCTCATGAATCCATGGTCAACCAAGTAGAGAGTTAAAAGAGGTCTCGACGTTGATGATATGAAATTTAGCGGTTGTTATGAGTTCTCCAACCTTCATAAGTAATGTAATTGATCCGAGGGCTCTTTCTCCCTTTTGGTTGAAGTCTTGACATCATCTTATTGGCTGTAAGCTCTTGAGCTTCAATATCCAAATAGGCTAAGTTTTGTATGCTCATCAAGTTAAGAGAGGCTCCAGGATCCACTAAAACTCTGGATAAAACAAATCTGTCGATGTTGACGGAGATGTATGGTGGACGGTTGTGTTCGGCGGTACCGAGCAGCAAGTCTTCATCTGTGAAGGTTACCCCTGACTGTTCTTTCAACAAGCAAACTTCATCTGAGGATGTGCTGTCCAACTAAGCTAAGCAAATTTTTGGGTCAAGCAAAGCTGTAGCAAGAGATTTTCTCATCTCCTTTGACAGAATCAGAGCGTCGTAGATGCTTAATCGGGCCTGCTACTTCCTAAGATGAGCTTGCACATTGTATTATACTTTATATGATTCTCCAATTTTATCTTGATTATGTGGTTCTTCCACTGGTGGAGGTATCTTTTCTCAGGTCATTATTTTCTTTTTTTTATCTGTTGGAGCAGTCCTTGGTGGTAACACTTTTTCGTTCCTCAAGCTAACTTATGTGATTTCTTCTTCTTGGGATATCATTGTTGAATGTTTCAGTATATTTTCCTCTTTGTCGGAAATATCTAAGTTGATGGCAAGCGGTGTACCGTGATGCTCGAGAGTTGGCTTCTCGTTGTCGATGCTGTCGTAAGCGGTAACATTGATTTCTTCTTTGGACTTGACAACGAGTTCATCAGACTCAGGTATAATTTGAGCATCATTTTAGGGATTGAGATCAAACTTAGATCTGTCATAATCAGTTATGTTATCACCAGAAACAAATAAAACATAGCTGAAATCACAATCATTATATTCATAAGACCCCGGAGGGACAAAAAGGTAATCATACAAAGTCAAGGGTTCGAGGATTTTCTTCCCCAAATCTGACACATCTAGTCTAGTAGAGGCAGCCTCTATCTTACCTTCCGTGCTATCAATCTTTATAGGGAGGCTTTTCTTCTTCTTCTTTGTCCTTGATGATGATGGATCTCCTGAAAAAACCTTCATCTCGGGCTTGGTATGCTGCGGACTCTGAATGGAGGCTTGTTTTAATGCAGACTAAATCTTGTTCAGTATTTTCTTGGACGATCTAATCTAGACCTCATTCCATTCTTTTTTGGTATTTGTAGAAGCTTGTTTCGATGAATCCTGTATTTGATTAAGGACCCTCTTGAGTTCATTGGTATTTGTAGAAGCTTGTTTTGATGAATCCTGTATTTGATTAAGGACCCTCTTGAGTTCATCCCAAGTTGTACTCCATCCTTTGTTTCAGTATATGGATCGATTGGGGAGATTTGCTCGACCAAAATCATATTTATGGAACCTTTTTCAGGTTCTTTTAAATATTCTTTCAGAATTGTTATGTTCTCTTCTTTAAGGTTCCTCTCGAGCCAATCCTTAAAGACAAAGCATTTTTCTATAGTGTGCCCGAGCAACTGGTGGTAGGGGCAATAATTTGGCTCATTCTTCCTATCCACCTCTTTGGGCTTCATTGGATCTGGTAGTTTAAATTCTGGCTTCTTCATCAGACTTCTAAACATTTTAGGTATAGCTTTATCTTTGAAGAATACACCATCTTACGTCGCTCTGACAGGGACATTTTGTTATCCCCTGATCGAGGTGATCCCTCTTGAGGTAGTCGCTGCTTGGATTGATTATTCTATTTTTGAGAGTATTGTGATGAAGACTGGCGATGCTCTTCTGCACATAATTTTATCGGCTACTTTCCTTTGTCAACGGTCACCACTACTCCTGATTTCTTTTCGAATACTCTGGTCGCCTTAGCCTTTTCATGTGGCTCCATGTGCTTAATTTCCTCTTAAATATTGTTGGCTTTACTGAGTAGCTTCTTGAAGGATTTGATGGTGAGTCCCTTAAGAATGAAAGCTATTAGCCCATGAACGCTCTTGAGTAGAATTTCAATCGCATGATGTTCCTATAGCTGAGGTTCACATTTCATACTAAAGTTTATCCACCTCAAAATACAGTCTACCAAAGCTTCGCTAGACTTTTGCCTTTCCATCATGAGCTCTCCAATAGACACATGGTGTTGTGCCCTGGAAAATCTTTTCACAAAAAGTTGTTCCATTTCAGAAAATGTTTTAACTGACCCATTGGACAAGTCAGCGTACCAGTTGAAAGCAATTCCTGACAAGCTGCTGATGAACTGCTGGAATAGTAGAGCTTCACTACTTCTCATGTTGCCACAATTGGCTAAAAAATGTGCTATATGCTATATGGGATTTCCAGTCCCATCGAATATCTTAAAGTTTGGGGCCACAAAACCCTTGGGGAAAGGCATGGCATCGAACTCCTTCAGATAAGGTCTACCCTTTAGAACCAATGCACCACCCTTAGATTAGGTTAAGGCGTCCCGCACTTGTTCAACCATTTGCTTAAATTCCTTTTCTGGCATGGGACTTGATGGAGAATCTTTCTTCGGTTGCTCATCTTTGTTTGCTGAAGTAACCTCTCTTCTTTCATCTGTGATGTGTATGATTTCCGGCTGATTGATTTCTGGAGAAGCCAATTGCGGAGCTTGTGATTGCCCTTGAATGGTGGCCATAGCGGTCATAGCTGCAGTCATCTCTTCTATTCTTTTCTCCAGTAGACTAACTTGCTCATCCCTTAAGAGGACAGCCCTACGCAGTACATCTACAGCATTCTCTTCGGTGTGAGGTTGAGCCTCATACGCAAATGTGGTGGCTCTGGTTTCGATCACGGACATCCATGAAATCCTCCTCCAAGTAATCATTGTAATTAAAATTTTCATTGTCGTAATCGATGAAAACTCCATGTTCTCGAGCTAACTCGAAAATCTCGATCCTGAGTTTCTCAACTTTCTCTTCAATTATTAATTCCTTGATCGCTTTAAGATCTAGAGGACCCTGATGGACATCCTCTACTTGATCCTCCATCTCACTGGCTATTATCGCGACGATGTCAGATATTTCAGATACTGGTTTCACTTCCTGTCTCGTGGGTTCACCGGACTGTATTGGTGCGGCGACCTTGGGTATCCATACATTTTTTTTTTGACAATGATGTCTTAGGACAGAGCGTCTTAGTAGAAACATCAGTACGTCGAGGGAAAGCATGCTCCCCGTGGTGTAGACCGACTACAATGCCTGATAATTATCTTGTCTTTGCCTTTGGGATTGTAGGAATGTCTCCACAATGGGTGATAGGTAAGATCTTTGGACCCGATCTTGACTTAACCTGTCGACGGCCTGCGGTCTTGGTGGCAGTGTGATCAGTAGTAACCACTATAGTATCCACTCTCTTTCTTAAACGGAACCAAACGGGGATGAGAGTAGGTGGCACTCAAGTTGTCTTGTAAGGTTGTCTTGCGGACTTGACGCCCATCAAAATTTCCTTCTTCATGTGAGGGGAAATTTCATCTCCCACTCGTTTAAGCAACTCGATAACTGAACATCCCTCTTTGGTAGCAAGCCTTCTCAGAACTGCACTAACTTGAGTGATAGGAGTGAACCTCTTTCTCTCCTCACCATGTACACGAAGTGACGGTAATGCGGTAGCGATTCTCCGGATACTCTTACATCCATCGGTATCCGTCAGAGGATGGAATCTAATCCCTTGTAGAAGTGGATAAATTTCCAGTAACACTTCTTCATCTTGATGAGGCTCCTCCTCAATGGGTGTCTCCTTAGGAACCTGAACTTTAATGGCCCATCTGAACTTTTCTGTTATGGTTCCTCCTTTGAGTTTGGGTCAGTGGTACAATCCTCCAACTTGATCCGATTTAAAATACAGGTGGTGAGACAGCTAATCCCACAGTCGGATCTTCAATAATCATTACTTCTTTCCCCTTAGCAGCAGCGGGGCTAGCAGATTTCACGAGTGTCGCAGCGTTAGTAATTTTAGACTTCTTGCAGGTAGGGAAGTCTTGAAGGCAGTTCAGACTGAATTTTGCAGATGGTTCTTGTATTTCCGGAGCGCCAATCTTTATTACTACAAACAGAGCTTTCCCGAGGATGACCTCGAGATATTCAAATTCAGCTCCAAATTCTATGGTAGGAGCAAGGTTGCGGGCTTCGTGACTCGCCGGCAGATTGTAGGAAAAGATCAGTCTTGGGTAGGCCATTGCAGCAGGCTTTTATAATAGAAAGTTTCAAGGTTAGCTATATGGTAAAAAACCTCATAATTTTTAGTGCAAGCACTGAAA
This sequence comes from Phalaenopsis hybrid cultivar, assembly GCA_002079205.1. NCBI lineage: Eukaryota > Viridiplantae > Streptophyta > Magnoliopsida > Asparagales > Orchidaceae > Phalaenopsis > Phalaenopsis hybrid cultivar. Next base: position 18,186 of record JXCR01139507.1, read on the forward strand.
GTAGAGGTTGATCTGTAGACCAGGCGGGTCTTAATTTATGGGTATTTTAAAATCTTGTTTAAGAAAAAGTGTAAAACATAATTAATATAAGAAAATTTCAAAGTGTGCGCAGCACAACACAATTTAGTTTAAATTGCAGAATAACAAATCAAATTTGGAAGGGAGATGTGAAGTGTTTTAGGACCCAGTACGGGACCTATTTAGTGGTAGAAAATGCCCAGGTGGAACTAGTCCACCGACACACCTATTGGGGGCCTGACCTCACATGAAAATCAAAGAGTCCTTAATGGTCTTCTGAACCCCTCTATTCAAGAATGGCTAAACAGCTAGTCCTGAAGTCCAAGGAGTTGGTTGTACCTTTCCAAGGCAGAAATGGGTAAAGTATGCCAACGGAAGAAGTGTAACTTGGTCCAAGAGGGACATGCACACATTACCGATGTGTGAAGATAATATTTCTTGATTTGTATGGAGAGAAAAGCTTGTCCCCAGCGGAGTCGCCAGAAGCTGTAAGCGCTATTTTTGGTTGGAGGGAGTTGCCCGTAAGAAGCTGTCGGTCACCGGAATCGAAATCCCGTCGCCCGCTTTGGAAGGATGTTTTAATTTACATATATATTTAGTTTTAGAAAAATATGAAATCAAACTGACCCCATATTTTTCATAGCTTAAATAAAAGAGCACTGTACCTCAAATCCTGTATCTATCTCAAAGGATAAACACAAGACTTGAGGATGAGGCTTGATCAAATAAACTAAGGAATATATGAAATCCATTTGGTCTATGAAACCTTTGAATTTATCGACAAGTTCCACTATTTATTATAAAGAATTAAATAGGGATTATATTAAGATGGGTTCGGACATTCTTCCTAAAATTGACTAAGGTAAATTTTAATTTCTTGAAATTTTTACTAGTGGTAGATCTAGACTAGAGAAGCCTTTGGACAAAATTTCATGATTTTTTGAATTTTATTTGAATTTTAAGAATTATTTTAAGTTCTAGGGTATTGATTAAATATAAAATATTTTAAATGGGGAAATTTAATTTTTTAATTTTTAAAAAGTCTTCTTGAAGTCAGAGAACTTAGAAGAGAAGATTTTATATTTTTCTAAATTTTATTTGATTTATTGGAATTATTTTTAGTTAAAACTGATTTTTAGCCTTTAAAAATCATTCTTTTAAGTTTTGAAATTCAGTATCTTTATTTAGAAAATTTGAAAAAATATTCTAATTATTTTTAAGTGCTTTGGAAGCAATTTAAAACATTTCCAAGAATTTAATTTTTTTTATGATTTTTAGGGATTTTTAATTATTTAAATATTGAAATAGGCCAAAAATTAAATTTTTATCTTAAATATCGTTTTATTTTTAGAAAAAACCCCTAATCACAGAGAACTCATAAAAATAAGTTTTATAATTTTTCAAGTTATATTTTAATTATTAAAAATCATTTAATTGCCAAAAATGTTATTTAACTTGAAAAATCAATTTAAGTTATCAAATGGACTCAAAATGCTCTTTAATTTTTATGGTGAGTTCTTTAGATCTTAAATAATAGTGGAGACAAAAAATCAAGTCATTTTATTTTTTGTATTTTTCAAAATTAATTATCTTAGTGATTTAGGGTTTGTAAAGATTAGGTGTATTTTGAATGACTTAGGTCATGAGAATTTTTTCTAAGGGTTCTCTCGTCATATTAAACTTTCCAAAATTTTCTTGGAATTTTCTAAGTAACATACTAATTTATATGATTACTTCAAGCAAATAATGCACATAAACTTGAAAAATGTGATCCTCTATCTAGGGACCTCCTATGGCTTTGGAAAAATTAGAAAATGTTCCTCTTGACAGAGGCTACAACATACCAAAAATTCAAGCTATGGTGAAAAGTCTACATGCAAGGAGAATAAAAAAAATTCAAATCAACATTTAATTAATTAAAAATAAAATATGCATCACATGGACTTAAAATTATTTCCATATTATTCCCCTCTGTTCACTGAGCAAGAGGATATTTTTATTTTATTTTTGTGATTTTCTACACTAAGATATGAAGTTTTTAAGTTAGGGGTATTTAAATAAATAGGAAAAATCCCTATTTATCTTTTTAAACAGCGTGTGCTGACTAGATACTTGGCAGCTCCGAAGGCATGCGTGACACGCTCTGGTTGGACGACATCATCCATGTAGCTGCTGACTCGGCCCGCGGTTTATGTTCCGAAGCGCTGTGAGACTCGATCTCCTCCATCCATTCGATACATGCTTGATCAAACGGCTCCCCATCATCGTCCCTGATAGAGTGATCCCGTTACCATCCACACTAAAACCTTAAGATCTCAGCCTAGAGTCAACCAAATCACTTAGGGTTTGATCTTATGGACTTGTCTAAGTGAGACAAACACATTCATATGGTAATCATGTAATTAAATTAAGCCTAATTAAATTGGGAATTAAAAAAGTCTCGGGAGGGAGAGAAGTCTTATACCTTTGCTCTGAGAAGTGAAGCTTTGATCAGAGAGTCTTGGCACATTTTTTGTGATCCAAAGAGGCTAGGGATTGAGTCTCTGGTCTTGGTGTGAGGCCTAAATATGATTTTGATCATGGTCAGATTTGGGTGTTGGTATATAGCTATGGTAGAGGCTCAGTGAGAGGGTAAATTGATGGGGCTTTAGCTCATTTCACTGTTGTGAAGGTGTGGGTGAGTTTAATTAGAGTTTAGTAGACTGTGGAGGTGTGGAGAGTTTTGTCCTGTCTCCGACAAGGTTTTGAGATCAAACAGTGGGCTCCGACAAGGGGATTCAGGGCAATGTGATGGTTGGGTTACACTAAGAAGGTCTCAAAGAGGCTTTGGGACCAATTTGGGGAAGTCTCTTAGAGTAATTTTCAGCTCTCCCTCCATGGTTGTGGAAAGGAGATTTTATAAAATTGGGTTTAGGCTTGTTGCCATGGCCAATTGGGGGGTGAAATGTACTGCCTAGGTGGAGGGCAGAGAGGCTCTAAGCATCAATTTGGATGATGTGGCCTCTAGGTTTGAATTGAGTGTAATCCCATGGGGGTGGCTCTCAGTTTGGCCACTTTCCGACCACTAGGATGTTCGGCCGGCCAGAGGGAGGTGGCTAGGTGCTCATGGGATCCAGGGTAATCTGTCAAGGCAACTTAATGTAATGAGGTTTAGTTTTGGTAAGGGTATCTTAAGCATGTGAATTTTTGGGAATAAAATCCCTTAATTTGGGGGACCTTTGGTCCATGGCTTAGTTAAGGTGGTTAGATGGGTTTTGGCTCAGTCTTAGAGTCTAACCCATGGCTGAGGTGGAGTTAATTTGATGACTTTGGGGTGGTTAGGCCATCTTTAATGCATAGGTTCAATGTGGGTTCAAGTGATCAAAGCTTGGGTTTGGGCTAGGCTAGCCATGTCAATTGGCCTAATTGATTGATCAAAATTGTGTAGATGATTGTTATGAAGATTTTTGGTGGAGGGTTGAAGTGATTTTGAGTTCAATTGGTAAGTCAATTTGAGGGATTTTTGAATTTGGACAATTTGGGCATGTTGGGCGAGACGTGGGTCTAGGTTGGGCTAGCCTTGGGCTGAGTCCAAGTTTAATGGTTCAAATGATCAAGGGAGATGTTGTGAAGGTTTTTCCTGAAGGGATGGAGTGGAAATTTGGGGTAAAGACCCTCAATTTTGTGAGATTTGAGGACATGGCCAATTTGGGGAAAATTTGGAGCTTTGGGACTTAGGTTGAAATCAAATGAAATTGAGGTTTCACCAAGGCCAATTGATGGTCAATTTTGATGTATGGGGATGCTATGAAGATTTGTCAACACAAATTGTGGCCAATTGAGTAGGCTATGGGTTCAATTTGGTGGAACCAGGTCATAGAGCCAAAATTGGGTCTTTGGTTTGAATCAAAATTGGGTCCAAATGATGGACCAATTGAGCTTGGATTTGGTCTAGATTGGTCACATCAAGGGTGAGTTTGAGTTTAGAATTGAAATTGGGGTAAACTGAGATCAATTGGATAGACATTTGGGGTAATTTGGGGAAAATATGAGCCTTTAAAGGGTAATTTGGGGATTTTGGTCAAAGATGGTCAAATTGGGAATATTTGGGAAGTTTTGGGAATTTTTTGGATTTTTTGGAATTTTTGAAATTTTGGGGTAAGAAGGGGTATTTTGGTAATTTTGCCAACTTTGGTGATTTTGGGATGTTTGGGTGTTTTCAAGGTGTTTGAAATGATTTTTGAATCAAGTTGGATATTTTGGCTAGATTTGGAGATTTTGGCCAAATTTGGGGTCCCAAGAGTATCTAGGTAATTTGGGAAAATTTAGGGGCAAAAGGGTAGGTTGGGTATCTTGGTAGAGTTGGAGTGCCAACCACCATCAATAAGCCATGGTCCAATGAAAACCCCATTTTGGGTTCTCTATGCAGTAGTCTTAGCTAAACCCTTGCCCAGGGCTAGTGGATCTAGGGAACCATCTACAGGAGTCTCCCAAAAGTATGAAGGGACCAAAGCCTAAAAGTTTAGGTTTAAGATAGTGAGTGATTGTGAGTGTAAGTAATTGCAAGTGAGTGCCTTAGCCCTAGACCAACACTCAGGGTCAACCCTAAGGTCCAGCAGTCCTAAGGGTGACTCATCTTGAGTTTTACCAACACCCAAGATCAACCCTAAGGTCCAGCAATCCTAAGGGTGACTCATCTTGAGTTTCCCCCATAGTGACCGCACCCACTAAGTGCTAGAGGTTATGACCAATATGTGGAACTTCAAGTTGAGTAGAGAAGAGTTTGAAATTTCTAAGTGGTGAGGGTTCCATGTCTAGTTTTTAAGAATAGTTAATATGAAAGTCCTATGGCTAGACCTTAGGCTACTAAAGAGAAAAATCTAAACCTCAACCAAAAGTGAGGTCAACAAACAATCAACTAACTGCAGAGTTATAGTTGTAGGTGAAATATCTCATAAGCCCAACCTTCTAAAATTTGATAATGACCTAAGATTAATACTGATTCCTAAATCACATAATGCTTTTCCAAAAAATCATTTGCCAATAACATAAAGAATTGTAAAAATTCCAGGATCTTTAAATTTTTCAGAAAGCTTTTTCTGAATTATAACGCTACTCTCTTCACTGAGTGCAACCGTCTTTTTATCTACAAACTTACTTTTCTTATTAATTATATCCTTTATGAACTTCACATAGCTTGGCATTTGTTCCAATGCTTCAACAAATGAAATGTTTATCATTAATTTCCTCAGAATTTCTAAAAATTTAAAAAATTGGTTATTTCTATTTTTCTGCTTCAGTCTTTGAGGAAATGGAAGTGGTGATCTTTATATAGTGATTTCATTGGTTTAATAGGTCACTATGAGTCAAAATGAAAATCTTCACCTAACTTTTCATTTTCTACCTCATGTTTTTATTTCATTGGTTTGAACTCTATTTTCTAATTTTTTTCCACTTCTCAGTTGAATAACTTAAATTTGCTCTTTATTCTGATCTTTAGGATTTACTTCAGCATTACTTGACAATATTACTGGAGGTCTATTGCTAAGTGCAGTAGCAATACATCCCAATTGGTTTTCCATGTTTCTAATTGTAGCTCCTTGAAAATCTAATTGACTTCCTATTTGCAATATCAATTCTTCCATTAATAAAATTTTCTCCTTAGTTTGCAAATTATTAAATCTTTGAGGGTAATAAGGTTTATAAGTTGGATTTTCTTGATTGTTGGAGTTTCCCAATGGGTTTGTAGTGTTGTTTCCCCATTGAAGATTTGCAGCATTAGAAATATACTTAGTCCAACTAAAATTTGGATGATTCTTCCAATCAAAATTATAATAATTAGCATAAGGTTTATTTGAATGATTATTTATTGCATTTAAGGTCTCATAAGAAGATTGAGATTCTATCATTTCTCCCAATAAATTTTCCTCAAGCAGAGGTGATGTCTGAGAATAATTCATTCCATATTGATCTATCTTCTTCGATATAGCAACTATTTGTGCAGCTAACATAGATATTGCATCAGAGTCATGAATACCAACTACTCTTTTTGGATATTCTCTTTTAGAGGGCCATTAAAAATTATTAGTAGTCATCTCTTCAATTAATGAATAACTTCATCGAATGGTTTTGACAATAATGATCCACCACTAAAAGCGTCAATTATATATCTAAGAGATCCAACCAACCCATTATAAAAAGTTTGTATTATTAACCATTCTGGCAATGCATGGTGTTGACACATTCTAAGAAGTTCTTTAAATATTCTCAGGCTTCATAAATTGATTCCCCTTCAAACTGACAAAAAGATCTAATATGATTCCTAAGCTTAGCAGTTTTTGAAGGTGGGAAATATTTAAAGAAAAAATTTTGTGAAAAATCTCTCCAAGCTCTGATAGATCCAGGTGCTAACGAGTTTAACCAAATCTTATCTTTATTCTTTAGTGAAAAAGAAAAAAAGTTTAAGTTTGATGATATCATTTGACACTCCATCATTATTAAATGTAGCACATAATTCTTGAAAACTAACAAGGTGTAAATTAGGACCTTCAGTCAGTGGTCCCCCAACTTGACTGCTTGGTACAATTTGCATAATAACAGGTTTAATATCAAATGATTTGGCAGCTTGTCGGCACTTAAAAAATATTTTGAGTTGCCCTCGTCTGTTTTAGAAAGACATTTAATTTACATATAAATAGAAGTTTAGAAAAATACGAAATCAAACTAATCCCATATCTTTCATAGTTTAAATTATAAAGTTTGTATCTATCCCAAAAGATAAACACAAGACTTGAGATTGAGGCTTGATTAAATAAACTAAGAAATATATGACAATCATTTGTTTTGTGAAAATGATTTTTATTTAGGCTATCACAGTGGGAATCATAGGGGGAAGACAGTTGGATTGAGCATAGGGATGCTTGGAGAGTCTATGGAGAGATTTTGACAGAGTTTTCCCAAGAATTTTGAACACCTCTCTTTAGTCAATTGAGGGGGCTGATTAAATAAAAGGGCTTGGGCTGGCCACTAGAGCCAATTGATGGGTGCAAAGAGCTGCTTAGGTGGAGGGCTGAGGAGCTCTAAAGAGTAATTAGGATGAGCTGGCCTCTAGGGTCAAAATTGGGTTTGATTTAGGGGTGGTGGCTCACAATTTTGGCATTTTTTGGTGAGTTGGGTGGCTGGCTAGAGCCGAGGAGGTGGTCAAAGGGTCAGGTGAGCCAAGGAGAGGGTTAATTATGATTTACCGCTAATGGTTAGTGTTGATGGAAGAGATTTCTTGGTTAAGGCCCAAAAATGGGATGAAATCCCTTATTTTAGGGACCCATTGGTCCATAGCTCACTTGGGTGGATTTAGGGTGGTTTAGCCTAGTCAATAGTGTGTGATTAGTGGCTATGGTGACATTAATTTGGTGACTTTGAGATGACTAAGTCAATTTTAGTAAAGGTGTTCAATTTGGGTCAAAATGGCTAGAAGTTTTGTTTAGGTTAGGCTAGCCATGACGTTGAGCTCATTTGATTGATCAATATTATGTTGATGATTTTCATAAGAGGTTTGGAAAAGGTTTTGAGTGATTTTGAATTGATTTTGATGTTCAATTTAGAGGATTTTGGGCATTTGGTCAATTTGGGGGTGTTGGGTTAGACTTGGGTTTATATTAGGCTAAGGTTGGGCTAGGTTAAAATTTATGGTTGAAAATGGTCTATAGGAATTTCATGAAGAGTTCTTAACATAAATGGGTTGTTAATTTTGAGGTTAGAGCATTCAATTTGGTGGAATTTGGAGACATAGCCAATTTGGGGTAAGTTTGGGGATTTTGAATGTAGTTTGAAATTGAGGAAAATTGATGCTTGACCAAGGTGAATTGAACATCCAATTTGGTGTGAAGACTTGTTAGGAAGAATTTAGAATTTAAATTAGGGCAATTAAGTGAGTCATAGGGTTCAATTAGGTGAGATTAGGTCATATGGCCAAAATTGGTGGTTTGATTTAGATCAAAATTGAACTCAAAGAATGGGTCAAACATGCTTAGATTTGGTTTAGATTGGTCATATGAATGATAAATTTGAGTTTGGAATTGAAATTGAGGAGCATTGGGGCCAAATTGATGAACATTTGGGATGAATTTGGGGAAATTGAGCCTTTAAAGGCAATTTGGGGGTTTTGGTCAAAATTGTCAACTTGATCAAATTGGGTTGAATTAAAGTGTCCAAATTGGTTTTTAAGACATTTGAAATGATTTTGAGGGTTTTGGGAAAGTTTTGCCTACCAAGGGTATTTAGATAATTTGGGTGGGTTTAGGGGCAAAAGGCCAAGTTGGGTATTTTGGTAGAATTGGGGTGCCAACCACCTTAGATGAGCTATGAACCAATGAAATCCCCATTTGGGTCTTCTATGTACTGGTCTTAGCTAAACCCTAGCCTAGCCTAGGGCTAGTGGGTCTAGGGGACCATCTACACGAGTCTCTCAAGAGATCAAGGGATTAAGGTCAACAAATTTGCGTTTTAGGGTTGTGAGTGAAAGTGGGTGCAAGTGAGTGCAAGTGAGTAAATTAGCTCCAGACCAACAACCAGGATCAACCTTAAGGTCAAACCATCCTATGTGGAGTCCCCTTGAGCTTCCTCTATAGTGGCCCCACCTACTAAGTGCTAGAGGTTAGGACCAGTATATGGAACTTCAAGTTGAGCACAGAAGAGTTCAGAGTTTCTAAAGGTGAGGGTTCCTTTTCTAGTTTTCTAGGAATAGTCAACAAGAAAGTTCTATGGCTAGACCATAGGCTACTAAAAAGGGAAAACTAAACCTCAACCAAAAGTGAGGTCTACACAGCTACAGCAGGGTTTTGTATACTCAAATGAATTTTATCTGTTGTAGGATTAACATAATCTCTTAAAAGGTCTCTGATGATGTTCATTTTCATTTCCAACATTACTCAAATTGCAAGCCATTTTGCTTATATGATTTGTCTCTTTTTTTTTCAATTTTTTCTAATATTTCTTTCTGATTCAGAATCATAAGGTACAAAATTTTTATATCTTACACCACACATAAATAAACAAAACAAGTAATTTAAAATAAGAAAACACACTTAATAAAGAAAATGTTCAAACTAAACTACAAACACTCTTTTTTATATTTAGTTTTTTTTTTAAATAAAAATATTATAAATTATAAGGTAACTTACTACTACTACTTTCCGTTACTTCCTTGCAACTGCACTAAAAACTTGATGTGGGTAGGTTTAGTGTCTTAGTTTTGCAATTATTTTTCATTATTACAAAATACATATGACAAATATAATAAAAAATATTCAATGTAATCCCAACAATAATAACTTTAATAAAATTAGTTTATCTTTAAAACTCTTTTAAACTGCGAAATCACGTTTAAAAATAACACAAATATGCATATCGCTCAATTAATTAATGGCTCTAATTGAGTCCTAGATATTGATCCCACAGAGAAGTTGGAAATGCCAGCAAAGAGTTCTTGAGATTATAATGTATTTTAAAAATACAAAAAGTAAAGTGCTAGGTTTGAATGTTAACTACTAAAGTGAATGCTATTTAAAATGCAGTTGAAAGAAAAAGTTAAATAAACCAGAAATTAAACTTTCAAAAGTAAAATTAATAAAACTAAATAAATTTTTTGTTGACGGAAAGTTCAAATTTAAGAAAGAATCCTTCCCCTTACAATGAGCTTATGGATTGTGAAGAAATTAAAATCATTTGAATAAATATATATAAAAATTGATTTGTACCAAAAAGGAGCAATCATACTCTTTATCCTCTTCTGAGTGCTATAAAGAACATTAACTAATCTAGAGTTTGGTCCCTAATTTCGTGATTAGGCTGGAAGGATACTGGATGCCACTCCAGAGCTCCCACTTCTCCCTCTCCTAAGGGCTAACAATCTTGCATAAGCTTCCAATTAACTGGACCAACTTGGGGATTTTAATATGTCATTTTAAAATCTCCAATTTTGCATCCAACAAAGTATGTTTCCCTATTTATTTGCACCCAACTCCATGTATGAAATGCTCTCCCATGAAATCAAATGTGATTCTCCCTATGTTGTAGAAATCTTAGCCTTTTTGGAACATATGTTTCTCAATATATTTTAACATTTCAATTGGCCACATCGAAAATTAAATGAAGATCAGAGTTCAAATCATAATAAATTATTAACATTTAAAATCATAGAAAATAAAATTACTTCTTCACAAAACCATATTTCAAAGTAGGGAGAAAGATAAAGAAGACTACTCAGAATTTATGAGACGGATATGACAAAACATAAATTTCATATATAAAACCAAGTTTACAAAACAAAAGAAATAAAAGACAACTTATCTCCCAATCCTTCCCAAATAAATCCCTAGAAGTTCTCTTGAAGTCTTTCTCTCTTTACAAGCACTCTCAATTTTCTTTTAGAAGTGTAATGAAGAAGAAGTCTCTCACCTTCTTTCTCCTCAGACAACCCTAAAAGAAAATCTTTAAGCGCTGGACTTTCACTCTCTTTCACGCCACCCCCCTTTCACATCACACACAAACTCCTTGAATTCTCCTTCTATTATTTTGGGACACCTCCTTTAAAAAAAATTCAAAATTTCCTCCAAAAGCCAACTCTTTTGAATTCAGAAGATGTGTCATTTGATCCAAGAGGCATATCCCTTCATAGAACAACCTTCCAAAGTGTCTAGATGCATTGAATTACTCCAAAAGATATTTAGAAAAAGTGTCCATTTAAGAATTCGTGCAAAATTTGTCTCAAACTACCTTAATCAGCAAAAAGTCATTTCTGGCACATCTGGCGCCAGATCTAGCACATCATGCGCCAATGCTCTGTCAACGGTGCATCATGCGCCAATTAGGTGCATCATGAGCCAGATTCCCAAAATTCACTATTCTGGCTCCAATTTTTGTCTTTTTTGCTACTTTTTTTCTAAATACCTAAAAATGATATACCTGCAAAAAAAACAAAAAAATGCCCTTCTTTAAAATGCAATATCACTAAAATCAGTTATAAAATATATACTTAAAACAACATATTATTTTAGTGTATCAATTAACCAGCATGTTCTGATTCCATTGGTGATTTAACCAACAGTTCTATGTGGGTAAAGGGAGAAGCCTATCAGAATGAGTAAAGGATGCATGAAGCTTGCCATCAAGTAACCAACTATCTAACCAAAAATCAACCCTTCTCTCACCTACCTCCCAGATATACAAATCATCAGCAGCTGTTCTGACCTTCAGTAGTTCAGACCAAATTTTGCTGAGCATAAGTTAATTTACAATATTTTTTTTAATAAACTTAGCCCAAAGATCGAATCAAATCTCTGAAATTGATCCAGAGTTTATAGTAAAAAATTTGATGCAGATGTTGGAAGGACTTGATACTCAATCCACAAGCAAAAAAATGAAGCTAGAGCTTATCGCACTTCATCCAGTGATATTGTTTATGATGGCCCTCCCACATGAATTTTTTAAGAATGAGCTCCAAAATTCTCTTAGTGCTTCTCTTGTTCATCAACATTTGAAAAATGTACATTGGAAAGGAGGATAAGATACTTTTGATCAAAGTGACTCTCCCACCCTGTGAAAGATATACATTTGTCCAATAGGAGATCTATTTGGAGACCTTAGAGACCACCTCATCAAAATGGGTTTGTGTTTTCCTACCTTTGATAAGTTGGACTCCAACATAATGTAGAGGAAGAGCAACAGCTTTAATAATGGTGTTGTCCTTTAGGCAATTTTTTGAGATAGATAAAGCCTTTTTGTTTAAAATGAATTGACACTTGCTAGAATTTAGTGAAATACATGATAGCTATTGAAATTATTGTAAAAGCCTGTACACCTTTTTAACTACAAGTTTGGAAGCATTAGAAAAAATTATGACATCATCAACAAAATATAAGTGACTGATACTAAATTTTGCTTTGTTGGCAAATCTAAGGTATTCAAAGGATGAGAAGGACTTATTTAACAACCTTGATAGATAATCTAAGGCCAATATAAAAATAGAGGGAGAGAGGGGGGTCTCCCTCTATTTATGTTATCCTCCTTTCATTTGACCATGAAAATAGGGACTGCGTTCCATTTTTCACATTGCATTTTGTTGCGGTGCTAGATATAGCTTTTTCTATTACAATAAATCTTTCATTGCATCCGCTAGGATGTGAATTTTGACCCATTCAAATTCTTCACTTTATATCTTATTTCGTTGACCATCTCTCCCATGTAAATCAAAAAACCAGCTCATTGGTACCACTTGTTAGGATGATATTATATACTTATAGTTTCAATTAATTAAAAATCAAAACTCATTGGTACCACTTGTCAGCCACATTGATGCAGTGTATTGGATTTTCAGGTACCTGAAGAGTGCACTAGGAAAGTGTTAATCTACAGGAAAATGGGCATTTAGGCTTTGATAGCTACTGTGATTTTGATTAGGCTAGCTTTGTTGATGAGAGGAGGTTCACATCAGAATATTGCATGTACGTAGGAGTCAATGTGGTCACTTGTAAGATTTTAGAACTGGTTTGCTTTGCTTTCCATTCTTGCAATTTTATTTAAATTTCTGCAAAATTATATGTGTCATAAGTTCTAACACTTCAGTGAGAGAGTGAGAAGATGACAGGTACGCATTTACATTTTTGCAATGCAATTTCCTTTCTTTTTACCTTACTTCATTTTATTATTTGTACTTGTTGTACCTGGAAAACCTTTTTCAAAATTAAAAATTATAAAATCAATTTTTAAAATTATACAAAATTTTTAAAATTTGATAACAAAATAACAATTTCATAACATGTTCTTTTGATTTTATAGAAGCCCCTTAGATGAGGTAACCCATGTTTGCTAACCAGATTTCCCCAGTTTAATTGAGCTTAATAACTCATTTAAGCTTAGTAAATTCAAAATAGAATAGTGGTACCAGACCGAGAGAACCGTGGGATCCTAATCAGAGTCACTCTAATCAACTTTAACCCCCAATAATGATTGAACAAACTTATCTTCTAAAATTTTTGAACCTTAGACTTTAGGACTACTGCTTCGACATGGACCTTGGAGCTAATTACGAGGGTAGCATTTAATAAAAGCAAGTGGATCTACAACTATAAATATTTCATTAGAATTAAACAACAAGCCATAAGATTTTCAAGTTGTTGACCTAGTGCAACATAAATCCTCACCGTATCTTTAGGCCTTTACACAATCTTGTTGTGCAAATTAAGCCCTAACTTGTTTTAGGATTCTAAAGTTATTGTTCGTTACGACATAAGTCCTTCTATCTTTTAGGCTATTTGTATGATTGTGTTATGCAAGTGTAATTCCTAATTAATAATAATTAGCAAGATGAAACATTTGATAATTTTCTTCTCAAAATTGAAGCCAAACCATAGGATGGCTTGGAAATTCATTGAGGTTCTCCTCAGGATCTGTGCTAACTTATAGTTTTCTCTCTTTGGATTCCATGAAAATGTTCCAAATTTGAGCCTTTTCCATTTGACACTCGTTGTTCCAATCATTGAAAAGTCCTATCCTTTGAAATTTTTGAAGACTGTATTTTTCGATCTAAATCGGGAGTTTTATGTGGTGACCTCGGTCATTTAAGATGTAATTAACTATAGGGGCTTGCCATTATAGGAAACGTTAAGAACCCAACCTAAAATAAACCTTATCTAATTGTTTATATTATATAGGGGAATTTGTCCGTCAACATAAATGGTTTTCCAGACTAAAATAGATGTCATAAATTCTTTAGTTTATTTAATCGAGCCTCATTAGTAAGTGATGTGACTATTCCTTAGGGTAGAAGCATCATTTGTGGTGTTGTGCTTGTTTATTTAAACTATATGTATATGGGATTGGTTTGGTCTTGTATTTTCAAAATTAAAATATTACTTTCCAAAATTATAATTTATATTATATTAAATCAATTATCTTTTCCTAACGAAAAGGCGGCCGACACACACCAACATGGCAGACAATCTGATTTCTAAAAAAATTTGAAGAACAAGTTGCGCTGTAACTTCTCGTAATGGTACTACCTCCACCCACTTGGAGAAGTAGTCTGTGGCTGCGAGAATAAATCTATGTCCTTTCGAGGATGGTGGCCCTATAGGCGCTGCTATGTTTGTACCGCTTTGTATGCCCTTCTATGTCTATATCCTAACACTAAAATAGCCACGATGCCAATGTTGGATGTAGCAAATTCAGAGTTTGGTGCAAGATTACTCCATGCACCTGATTTCATAAGAATGTCCATACAATTTATCAAGATTGTTGGCCAGTAGTACTTGAGTCTTTTAATCTTTATCTTTATCTTTGGCCCTGACTGATAAGCTCCACAAAATCCTGAGTGTACCTTTTTGAAAATATTATGCACTTCTGCTCTGCTCAGACATCTCAGCCACATTTGATCAAACAACCTTCTTTAAAGGAGATTGTTGATACACAAAAAGAATATATTCTTGTAAGTACCCTTTTTTACGTCTATTTTTGGTGGTATTGCACTTTAAATAAAGTTATTTTTGTGTTTTTTTTTTGTAGGAATACTAGGAATTTGGAGAAAAAAATGACAAAAGGACCAAATTTTGGAACAAAAACAACCAATTTTGGGGTTTGGCGCATGATGCGCCAAAAGCCAGAGTGCTGGCGTATGATGCGCCAGATCGACACATGATGCGCCAGGTGTGACTTTTTTAAATTTAGGCGGTTCTAGACAAATTTTGCTCAAATTTTCAAAGGTATACTTTTTCTAAACACCCCATGGAGTGATTCAATGCATCTGGACACTTTAGAAGGTTCTAATCTAAAGGGATTTGACTCTTGGATCAAAGAGGCACATCTTCTAAATTCAAGGGTTTGTCTTTTAAATTTTGGAGGGAAATGGAAACACTTTTCAGAGGAGGCAGCCTAAAATAAAATGGAGTTGGAGAAGAATTTCTAAAGAGGCGGCGGACCAAAGAAAAAGCGTGCAAAAAAGAGAGGTGGCGTGAGAGCCAAGAGAGAGAGATAAAGAGAGAAAGTTAAGGGCTTAGAGATTGTCTTATAGGGTTGTAAGAGGAGAGGGAAGGTGAGAGATTTCTTCTTCATTACACTTCTAAGAGAGAATTCAGGGTGCTTGAGAAGAGAGAAAGGCTTGGAGAGAACTTCAAAAGATTTGCTTGGAAAGGATTGTGAGATAAGTTCTATTTTTCATTTCTTTTGTTTGAAAACTTATTTTTATATATGATGTCCGTGTTTTATCGTATCCTTCTCATGAATTCGGAGTAGTCTTCTTTATCCTTCTCCCTTATTTGAAGAAATATTTTATGAAGAATTAATTTTATTTTCTACGATTTTAAATGTCAATAATTTGTGATGATTTGAACTCAAATCTTCATTACTTTTTGATCTGGCCAATTGAATTGTTAAAATGTGTTGAGAAACATATGTTCTAAAAAGGGGTTATGATTTCTACAATAAAGAGAGAATTACATTTGATTTCATGGGAGAGTATGCCATGCATGGGGTTGGGTGCAAATAAATAGAAAAATATACTTTGCTGGATGTAGAATTGGAGGATTTTAAGGTGACATATTATAATCCCCAATTTGGTTAAGTTGATTGGAAACTAATCCGAGCATGTTAGCCCTCAGGTGAGGGAGTATTGGGAGCTATGGAGTGACAGCCGGTATCCTCCCTGCCTAACCATAGAATTAGAGACCAAACTCTGGATTTGTCAATGTTCTTTATAGTACTTGGAAGAGGGTAGAGAATAAGATTGCATCTATTTGGCATAAAACAATTTTTAAATATACTTTTCAAATGATTTCAATTTCTTCACAAGCCATATTTTCATTGTAAAGGGAAAGGGTATTTTCTCATACTTGAACTTTTCATCAAAAAAACCTTTATTTTATTTCAACAATTTTACTTTTGAAAGTTTTGCTTCTAGTTTAACTTAACTACTGTAGTCGTACATCTGCATATTTAGTAGCTTTTCACTTGAGTAGTTTAACTTCAAACTTTGTACATTACTTATTTTTTATATTTATTTTAATTTTAATTTAAGAAGAGAATATAAATATCTAGCTTATATATATTTCTAGCTTCTCTATGGGACCGATATCTAGGACTCCATTAGAGCCCTGTATTACTTGAACAATACATATACTTGCATCGTATGTAAATAGGAATTGAGATTTTAAAAGAGGTTTTAAAGATAAATTATTTTCATTAAAGTTATATTATTGTTTGGGTTACATTGCATATTTATTATTAATATAATCCCAAGTTTCCATGCATCAAGTTTTTGGCGTCGTTGCCTGGGAAGTTATGGAAAGTATTAGTTATTTTATTTTATTTTTAAATATATATAAAAAAAGAGTATTTGTTATTTAGTTTGAACATTTTCTTGTTTAAGTGTGTTGCTTACTTTTAATTACTTATTTTATTTTTTTTGTGCGTTGTATAAGATCTGAAAACTTAGTATCTTACGATTCTGAATTAGAAGGAACTTTTAAAAAAATTTGAAAACAACAAGAGTAGAAATATCACTCTTGCAAAATGACTTGCATCTCACGTAATTCTGGAAATGAAAATGAACATCATCAAAGACCTTTAAGGGATTATGTTATTCCCACAATAGATGAAATTCATTTGAGTATACAAAACAATGATGTAGCTGCCCATTTATTTGAGCTTAAACCGACTATTATTCAATTGATATAATACAATCAATTTGGGGGAACACCAACTGAAGATCCCAACTTACACCTTGATAGTTTTCTAGAATTATGTGCTAAATTTAAATATTATGGAATGTTGAATGATGCTGTCAGACTTAGACTTTTTCCTTTTTCACTGAGGGATAAATCTATGATGTGGTTAAACCCATTAATACCCAAATCTATCAGAACTTGGGAAGAGTTATCATAAAAAATTTTATCTAAATATTTCCCACCTTCAAAACCATTCGATGAAGCAAATTCATTAATTGAAGAGATGGCTGCTAATAATTTTCAATGGCCCTCAAAAAGGGTAAATCCAAAAAGAGTAGCTAGTAGTCATGATTTTGATGCAATATCTATATTAGCTGCTAAAATAGTTGTTATATCGAAGAAGCTAGATCAATATGGAATGAATTATTCTCAAACAACACCTATGCTTGCGGGGAACTTTTTTGGACAAATGATAAAATCTCAATCTTCTTATGAGACTTTAAATGCAATAAACAATCATTTTAATAATCCTTATGCCAATTATTATAATCCTGGTTGGAAGAATCATCCAAAATTTAGTTAAAGTAACAATAACTCGAATGTTGCAAATCCACAATAGGGAAATAATGTTGCAAACCCAGTGGGAAGCTCCAACAATCAAGGAAATCAAGCTTATAAACCTTATTACCCCCAGGATTTAATAAATTACAAAGTAAGGAGAAAAAGTTATCAATGCAAGAAATGATATTGCAAAAGGGAAGTTAATTATAGAGTCAAGGAGCTGCAATCAGAAACATGAAAAATCAATTGGGATGTATTGCTACTGCACTTAGCAATAGACCTCCAGAAACATTGTCTATTATTGTTGAAGTAAATCTTAAAGATCAGAACAATGAGAAAATTAAAGCTATTCAACTGAGAAGTGGAAAAGACTTAGAAGAAAGAGTTCAACAAGAAGTTTAAATTGAAAGAGCTGGGGTGGAAAATGAAAATTCTAGTGAAGATTTTCATCGTGAGTTAGGAAGTCCTATTAAATCAATGAAAGTCACTGTAGAAAGACCACCACCTTCATTTCCTAAAAAATTGAAGCAGAAGTATAAAGATAATCAATTTTAAAAAATTTTGGAAAATTTGAGGAAATTGATGATAAACATTCCATTTGTTGGAAAAAATGCCAAACTATGTGAAGTTCATGAAACATATACTTAATAAGAAAAGGAAGTTTGTAGATAATGAGGCTGTTGTACTCAGTGAAGAGTGTAGCACTATAATTCAGAAGAAGCTTCCTGAAAAACTTAAAGATCCTAGAAGTCTTACAATTATTTGTGCTCATGGCAAACCATTTTATGGAAAAGCTTTTTGTGATTTACGAGCCAGTATTAATCTTATGTCATTATCAATTTTTAGAAGGTTGGGCTTAGGAGATAATTCACCTATAACTGTAACTCTTCAGTTAGCTGATCAATCAATTACCTATTCTAAAGGAGTTATAGAACATTTTTTAGTAAAGGTTGATAAACTTATCTCTCTTGTGGACTTTATTGTATTAGATATGGAGGAAAATAAAGAAATTCCTACTATTTTAGGAATGTCATTCCTAGCAACTAGATAAGCTTTGATAGATGTGAGAAAAGGAGAACTAAATATGTTAGTTAGTGATCAAGAGGTTACATTTAATATTGAAAAATCAATGAGATACCCTTCAAAATAACAAGAAATTGAATGCTTCAGAATAAATATTAATGAGTATTTAAGCCATGAATCTTTCAAAAAGTCATGTGAAAGCGAACTTGAAACGGAATATATGGAATATCAAGATGAGGATAAAATCCAAGATGAGTCTATGGAAGTGAGTATGGAAGAACTAAAATATGTTCAGGAAAAATTTGAAATGTTAGATCCTGTAGAAAATGACAACAATTTAATTTCATCTATTTATAAACCCTTTGAACTAGAATTGAAAATAGCTCCTACACATTTGAAGTATGCATTCTTAGGAATTCATCTACACTTCCTGTCATAGTACCCTCAGAAATAACTGATGCGCAAGAACAACAATTGTTAGAAACTTTGAAAAGATATAAGAAGGCCTTTTGATGCACATTAGCTGATATTAAAGAAAACAGTCATTTAATGTCTTTGCGTAGAATTTTGTTGGAAAATCAACCTAAAACAAGAACTGATCCTCAAAGGAGATAGAATCCTATGATGAAAGAAGTGATTAAGAAAGAAATTTTAAAATGGCTAGATGCGGGAATAATATATCCTATTTCAGACAGTGCTTGGGTGAGTCCAATTCACCCTGTTCTGAAGAAAGGAGGTGTAACTGTAATGAAAAACAAGCATAATGAATTAATAAGAACAAGACAAGTCATTGGATGGTGAATCTTCATAGATTATAGAAAATTAAATTCTTCCACTTTGAAGGATCATTTTCCTTTACCCTTTGTTGACCAGATGTTGGATAGATTGGTTGGCACAAATATTTTTGTTTTCTAGATGAATATACCTGTTATCAACAAATACCTATTACCCATGAGGATCAAGAGAAAACAACATTTACTAGTCCTTATGGAACTTTTGCTTTTCAGTGAATGTATTTTAGATTATGTAATGCATCTCCAACATTTTAAAGATGAATGATGTCAATTTTTTAGTGATTTGATTGAAAAAGGGATTGAAGTCTTTATGGATAATTTTTCTCTATTCAGAACATCCTTTGAAATATGTCTAAATTTATTAGATAAAGTTTTGGAACAATGTGAAAAGACTAATCTCAATTTGAACTGGGAGAAATGTCAATTTATGGTTGCAGAAAGAATTGTTCTTGGACATAAAATTTCAAAAAATGGCATGGAAGTAGGTCTTGCAAAAATTTAGGTTATATTGAACCTACCTCCACCTACTACTGTTAGAGGAGTTAGGAGCTTTTTAGGACATGTTGGATTCTACGGGCAATATATCAAAGATTTTCCAAAAATTACTAAGCCTTTATGCCAACTTCTAGAAAAAGACACATAGTTTGACTTTAACCAAGATTACCTTAAATCCTTTGAAACTTTAAAGGAAAAATTGATCGTTGCTCCTATAATTGTTTCACTGGATTGAGAGAAACCTTTTGAATTAATGTGTGATGCTAGTGATTATGCAATTAGAGCTGTTTTAGGGTAAAATAAGAAAAGATTTCCAAGGTCATATATTACGCTAGTAAGTCTCTTAATGATGCTCAGATTAACTATACCACCACTGAAAGAGAGTTATTAGTCATTGTGTATGCTTTTATTAAGTTCGGATCATATTTGATTAGAACTAAATATGTTGTGCATGTTGACCATTCTGCTATTAAATATTTGATGCAAAAGAAGGATGCAAAACCAAGATTAATTAGATGCATACTTTTGATGCAAGAGTTTTATTTTATAGTAGTTGATATGAAAGAGACTGATAATCAAATAACTGATTATCTATCAAGGTTATAATAGGAAGAAATACTTGATTTGGAGAGAGAGATTAAAGATGATTTTCTAGATGAACAACTTTATGTTGTTAAAAGGATGGGAAATACCTTGGTATGTTGATATTGTGAATTATATTGTTAGTGTTATTTTACCATATGGACTGACAAAACATCAGGAAAAGAAGTTCATTTATGATGCAAAATCTTCTTTTTGAAATGATCCTCATTTGTATAAACAATGTAAAGATTTAGTTATAAGATGATGTATGCCTTACAAAGAAATTCAGGAGATTATTCAAAAATGTCATGATTCTGAATTTGAAGGAGATTTTGGGAATGATAGAACTACTCAAAAAATTTTACAATCTGAATTTTATTGGCCTACTATATTTAGAGATGTTAATATATATATANNNGGGCGTGGAGTCTACTAGCTTGCAAGGTTGTTTTGCGCACGCTCACACACACAATTGCGAACATGCATGTGCNGCGTGGAGTCTACTAGCTTGCAAGGTTGTTTTGCGCACGCTCACACACACAATTGCGAACATGCATGTGCATGCATGGATGCATGTGGGTGCTCGCATGCATTCAAATGCAGGTTGATCGTCTGAAATCCTAATTTTCATTCATTTTTTCCCAATTCGCCTGATGTTCAACCTAAGTGGAATTAACCTTGTAACCTATACACCACATCAAAATAACTTTCTTAAGCATAATATTATAATAAATAAGAGATTATAGATGGTATTTAATATAGTAAAATAACATAAATTGACCTAGTATCAACTCTCCCAAACTTACTTATTAATTTCCTTCAAGTAATCTGATATGTAAACATTGACTAAAATGATGTTTGGAGTTCTCAATTGGCTTCTTGATCCTTTAATTAGATTAAGTAATTGTTATAAAGGATATGCAAATCTCATTTCAAGGTAGAATTTTTATTAATTTCTAATAACCTAGTCCTACTTTTAGTTCCCTTTTTCCTAAACCTAAGCAAATCTGATAACATTTAATTTCATATAATTGTAATATTTTTATTTCTCAAATTTATTTTTTAAATCAATTAAGATTCAACTAACTAACATAACATCCATTAACCTTTTTACTGAATATAATAGTCTTTATATACACATTTTTTATACCTATTTTTGAGATATTGCGCTTTAATGGAAGGTATTTGTGTGTTTTTCTTTTAGATATAATCAAATGGAAGAAAAATGATGAAAGGATGTTGACCTCACTTTTGGTTGAGGTCTAGAAATTTCTTTAGTAGCCTAGGTCTAGCTATAGGACTNTGACCATTCATGTCTTCATTTGGAAATAAATATATATTGATTGCGGTGGGTCATGTTTTACAATGGAAAGAAGCAATCACTTTACCTAGATGTGATACTAGGAGTGTTTCAAAATTTTTAATTAAAAATAATTTTTCAAGATATGGAATGCTGAGAGTAATCATTACTGATGGAGGATCTCATTTTAGAAATGCAACACTTGCAAGATTGGTGGAAAAATATAAAATAATATATAAAATTGCAACTACTTATCATCCCCAAACTAGTGGTTTAGAGGATGTATCTAATCATGAAATTAAGAGAATTTTGGTGAAGAGTATTAATCTTAACACAATGGATTGGTCTATTATATTAGATACTGCATTATGGGCATACAAGACATCTTATAAGAGACATATAGAAATGTCCCCATATATATTAATTTTTTGGAAGACTTGTCACTTGCTAGTTGAATTGGAACATAAAGCTTACTAAGTGATAAAAGAATTTAGTTCAATTTGAAAGAAGCTGGTGAGAAAAGATTATTTTAATTGAATGAACTTGAGGAAATTAGGAATGAATCTTACGATAATGTGATGATTTATAAGAAAAGAATGAAAGAATGACATGATCGAAAGATAGTGAAAAGAGAATTTGAGCATGGACAGAAAGTTTTATTAAATAATACATGATTAAAATTATTTCATGGAAAAGTGAAGTTGAGGTGGAAAGGGCCATTCATAGTTATAAAAGTCTATCCCTATAGAGCAGTCAAAATTGAAGATTCCAAGACTAGAAGAATATTTAAAGTGAATGGGCATAGATTGAAACCATATTTTGATGGTTAAAGACTAAATGTTAAAAAGACTATCATGTTGGATCGCCCAAAATGAGACTGGTAATGTCGGGCTGACGACATTAAACTAAGCACTTTGTGGGAGGCAACCCATATGTATTGTTGTTTACTTTAATTTTTGAGTTTTTGTTTAAAATCTTATATGTATGTTTATTTTTATGTCTTCATGTAATCTGTGTATTTGAGGAAAATGTTTAGAAACATCTTTGTTTCCTAAATGTTGTGAAAAGACTGATAATTTATTTGATCAAAATTGAAACGGCCAAAACTTTTGACTGACGCATGATACGTCGAATTCCAGAGAGCCGACACATGATGCGCTGTGGAGAAAAAAATTACTTAAACATTTTAAATGGCAAGTTTTGGTGGGAACATCTTCAAATAACTCTTAATAATCGACTCCAAGACATTTTTTAGGGGGGGAAACAAGGGAAGAGTCACCATTTTTCAATTCCTATGGCTTCCCACTTTAGAAACTCCGCTAGATTTGCAATTTTCAACCGAAGAATGTTCATCAATTTAGAAGCACAGAAGTTGCATCATCGAGTTATAGTGAAGAAGAGTACTATCAAAGAGAGGGGATATGTTAATCAAGGATTCAACACGCCGAATACTCGAGGCAAAGAAGTTATTACGGAGAGGCATTATGAAGTGCTTTGCTACACTACTTCCGCTGCAGTCATCCTTGTGGTGAAATAATTTTATGCAAATCTTCATGGGATCAACTAAGGAATGATCTATGGATGAGGTAGGTTTGTGTAGTTCACTCCTTCAAGAATCAACGCTTGGTGCGCCAAAGGTTCGAACATGCTAGATTGCCTAAAAAACTGCAAAATCGTACGAAAAACCTCCTTTTTGGCCGCGTGGTCATCTTCCATCTCCAACCTTTAGTCTAGGGCAGCACATTACAGGCTAAGGACAAGGACTTGGAGGCCAAAAATAATAGATTTCATCTTCTCTTGGTAAGTACTATGTTGCACTTTTATTTGAGACTTGTTGGATTTAAGATTTTTATGTTGTGTTGTGGACATATAATTTGTAATAGTAATAGTAGACTTTTTACTTTTTAGTTTTATTTTTAGTATTTTCAGCTTGAGCTTGTTGAAATAGAGAAAACTAAATTTTATTTGTTCTTAAGTAACTATATTTTTTAAAATTAATTTAATATGACCTGGGATATTAAAATTTAACTTTAAATGACTATACATATGTTTATAAAATTATAGTAAATTTAGGTAAAAAAAAATTAATAATGAAGGTCAATTCTAAAGTTAAAGATATTTGGTATAATAGGATAAGACGATGTTTTTCTATTTTAAGTAAAGGAAGACTATATTTTTGAAGTGTTAAAAGTTTTAGAGTTTCATGTAAGAAGAAAGACATGAGGCTTTAGGAAAAATCATAAACTAGTATGACTTTATTAAGTAAGGAGACGTCTAGAGTTTTGACTTTAAGAAGAGGATAGTGAAGTTCAAAAATATTAAAGGCTATCCAGATCTAATAATCCTCATCTAAAAAATGAAAAAGAAAAAGAAAAAAAAGGATTAAAAAGATCTTAAAAAAAAGAAAAAAAATGGGTGAGGAGAAGATTGAGGAGATGCCTAATAAAAAATTGGCTTCACTTGAATAAACTTAAGGAAGGAGATTTATTACACTTTCTAAACTTGTATTCAAGTATTAGTAGCATTCCTAGTAAAGTTTTCATGAAGGTCTTTTTTATATGAATGTTCTAATTGTCCTTAGCATGATAAATTGGAATTCTTTTTGAAATGAATAGATATTCATAAATCTTAAAATTGATTACAAGATATTCCTAGACTTGGAGTTTGAACCTAAGTTATTTAAGATTTTTCTTTATTTTTTTATTCTATTTATTGAATTAAAGTATAGAAGTGATAAGTTAATCTTTATCCTAAAGTCATATTCATTTATGTAATAAAAATATCACTTGAGGATAAGTAACATTTAAGTTTGGGGGTTTTTGATACACAAAAATAATATACTATTTTAAGTACCCTTTTTATGCCTATTTTTTGTGATATTGTACTTTAAAGAAAGGTAATTTTGTATTTTTGTTGTAGGTATAATATTTTTAGGCATTTGGAGCAAAAATGACAAATGGAGCAAAATTTTGAACAAAAATAGCCAATTTTGGGGGTTTGGCGCATGATGCGCCAAAATCCAGAGTGATGCCACATGATGTGCCAAAATCCAAAGTGCTGATGCATGATGCACCATATTAGCACATGATGTGCCGCATACAACTTTTTCAAATTAAGGCAGTTTGAGATGAATTATGCACTAATTTTCAAAGTGACACTTGTTTTAAACACCCCATGGAGTGATTAAATGCATCTAGACACTTTGGAAGATTCTAATTTGAAGGGATTTGACTCTTGGATCAAAGAGACACATATTTTGAATTCAAATGTTTGACTTTTGAATTTTAGAGGGAAATGGAAACTATATTCCGAGGAGGCAGCCCAAAATAAAATAGAGTTGGAGAAGAACTTCTAAAGGGGGAAGGGGGCAAACTAAAGAAAAAGGGGGCGAACAAAGAAAGGTGGCATGAGAACCAAGAGGGAGAGATGGAGAGAGAAAGTCAAGGGGTTGGAGATTGTCTTCTGAGGTTGTAAGAGGAGAGGGAAGGTCAGAGATTTCTTCTTCATTACACTTACTAAGAGAGAATTGAGAGTTCATGTAAAGAGAGAACGGATTGGACAGAACTTCTAGGGATTTGCTTGGGAAGGATTGGGAGATAAGTTGTATTTTTCATTTCTTTTATTTATAAACTTTTTTTTTAATATGAAGTCCATGTTTTATCATATCCTTCTCATGAATTCTGAGTAGTATTCTTTATCCTTTTCCCTATTTCGAAGAAATGGTTTTGTGAAGAATTATATATTTTTTTTATGGTTTTAAATGTCAATAATTTGTGATGATTTGAACTCCGATCTTCATTTACTGTTTGATCTGGCCAATTGAATTATTAAAATGTGTTGAGAAACATTAATTTTAAAAAGGGGATATGATTTCTACAATAAAGGGAGAATCACATTTGATTTCATGGGAGAGTATGTCATCCATGGGATTGGGTGCAAATAAATATGGAAATATACTTTGTTGGATGTAGAATTGGAAGATTTTAAGATGTCATATTAGAATCCCCAATTTGTTTCAGTTGATGGGAAGCTAATGTGAGCATGTTAGCCCTCAGATGTGAGAGTAGTGGGAGCTCTAGAGTGATAGCCAGTATCCTCCCAGCCTAACCACAGAATTATGGACCCAACTCTGGATTAGTCAATGTTCTTTATAGTGCTCGAAAGAGGGTAGAGAATAAGAGTGCTCTTATTTGACACAAAATAGTTTTTAAATATATATTTCAAATGATTTCAATTTCTTCACAAGCCATATTTTCACTGTAAAGGGGAAGGGTGTTTTCTCATACTTTAACTTTTCGTCAACAAAAACCTTTATTTTATTTCAACAATTTTGCTTTTGAAAGTTTAGCATCTAGTTTAACGTAACTATTGTAGTCGTACATCTGCATATTTAGTAACATTTCACTTGAGTAGTTTAACTTCAAACTTCAAACTTTACTTTGTTTTAATTTTATTTTAATTTAAGAAAAGAATATAAATAGCTAGCTTATATATATTTCTTGCTTCCCTGTCACATCGATATCTAGGACTCCATTAGAGCCCTATATTACTTGAAAGATCTGTATACTTGTGTTATATGTAAAAGAAAATTAGGATTTTAGAAGAGGTTTTAAAGATAAATTGTTTTCGTTAAAGTTTGATTATTGTTTGAATTACATTGCATATTTATTATTAATGTAATCCAAAGTTTTTGCGCATCAAGTTTTTGGCACCGTTAATGGGGAAGTTACATAAAATATTAGTTATTTTATTTTATTTTAAAATAAAAAAAAGAGTATTTGTAGTTTAGTCTGAACATTTTCTTTTTCAAGTGTGTTGCTTATTTTTAATTACTTGTTTTATTTTGTTTGTACGTAGTATAAGATCTGAAAACTTTTATGAATTAGAAAGAACTTTTATTAAAATTTGAAAACAACAAATAGAGAAAAATCATTCTAGCAAAATGGCTTGCAACTAAAGTAATGCTGGAAATGAAAATGAACATCATCAGAGACTTTTAAGGGATTATGCTAATCCTACAAAAGATGAAATTCATTTGAGTATACAAAACCCTGTTGTAGCTGCTAATTCATATGAGCTTAACTTGCTATTATCCAAATGGTTCAAAATAATCAGTTTGGGGGAACACCAACTAAAGATCCCAATTTACACCTTATCAGTTTTCTAGACATTTGTGCTACATTTAAATATGATGGAATGTTGAATGATGTTTTCAGACTTAGAATTTTTCCTTTTCATTGAGGGATAAAGCTAAGATGTGGTTAAACTAGTTAGCAACCAGATCTATCCAAACTTGGGGAGATTTATCACAAAATTTTTTTTTCTAAATATTTCGCTCCTTCAAAAGTTGCTAAGCTTAGAAATGACATTATATCTTTTTATCAGTTTGAAGGGGAATCAATTTATGAAGCATGTGAAATATTTAAAGATCTCCTTAGGAAGTGTACACACCATGCGTTGCCAGATTGGTTAATAATTCAAACTTTTTATAATGGATTTGTTAGATCTCTTAGATCAATAATTAATGTTGCTGCTGGTAAATCATTAATGTTAAAACAGTTCGATGAAGCATATTCATTAGTTGAAGAGATGGCTACTAATAATTTTTAATGGCCCTCAGAATGGGTAAATCCAAAAAGAATAGCTAGTATTCATGATTCTGATGCAATATCTTTATTAGCTGCTCAAATAGCCGCTACATCAAAGAAGATAGATCAATATGGAATGAATTGTTCTCAAACAACACTTGTGCTTAAAAAAATCTCAATCTTATTATGAGACTTTAAATGCCATAAATAAGAATTCTAATAATCCTTATGCCAATTATTATAATCTTAGTTGTAAGAATCATCCAAACTTTAGTTGAAGTAACAATAACTTGAATGCTGCAAATCTACAATGTGGAAACAATGTTACGAACCCAGTGGGAAGCTCCAACAATCAAGGAAATCAAGCTTATAAACCTTAGTACCCCCAAAGATTTAATAATTTGCAAAGTAAGGAGAAAAAGTTATCAATGGAAGAATTGATATTGCAAATGGGAAGTCAATTACAGAGATAGTCAAGGAGCTGCAATCACAAAAATGGAAGACCAATTGGGTTGTATTGCTACTACACTTAGCAATAGACCTCAAAGAACATTTCCTACTAATGTTGAAGTAAATCCTAAAGATCAAAATAAGGAGAAAATAAAAGCTATCCAGCTGATAAGTGGAAAAGAATTAGAAGAAAGAGTTCAATGAGAAGTTGAAATTGAAAAAGATGGTGTGGAAAATGAAAATTCTAGTGAATATTTTCATTGTGAGTCAGAAAGTCCTATTAAACTAATGAAAATCACTGTAAAAAGACCACCACCTCCATTTCCTCTAAGATTGAAGTAGAAGTATAGAGATAATCAATTTTCAAAATTTTTGAAAAATTTAAGGAAATTGACGATAAACATTTCATTTGTTGAAGCTTTGAAACAAATACCAAGCTATTTAAGTTCATGAAGGATATGCTTAATAAGAAAAAGAAGTTTATTGATAATGAGACTGTTGCACATAGTGAAGAATGTAGCGCTATAACTCTGAAGAAGCTTCCTGAAAAACTTAAAGATTCTGGAAGTCATACAATTTCTTGTACTATTGGTCAACAATTTTATCAAAAAGCTTTATGTGATTTAGGAGCCAGTATTAATCTTATGTCGTTATCAATTTTCAGAAGGTTGGACTTAGGAGATATTTCACCTACAACTGTAACTCTTCATTTAGTTGATCATTCGATTAACTATCCTGAAAGAGTTATAGAAGATGTTTTAGTTAAGGTTGATAAATTTATCTTTCCTCTGGACTTTATTATATTAGATATCGAGGATGATAAAGAACTTTTTATTATTTTAGGAAGACCGTTCCTAGAAACTAGAAGAGCTTTGATAGATGTAAAGAAAGGAGAACTAACTATGAGAGTTAGTGATCAAGAGGTTACATTTAATATTGCAAAATCAATGAGATACCTGCAAAAGAACAAGATATTGAATGCTTTAGAATGGATATTAATGAGTATTTAAGCCATGAGTACTTTAAAAAGACATGTGAAAGCTAGTTTGAAAAGGAATATATGGAATATCAAGATGAGGATAAAATCTAAGATGAGTCTATGGAAGTGAGCATTGAAGAACTTAATTATGTTTAGGAAAAATTTGAAATGTTAGATCCTGTAGAAAATGACAACTAGAATTGAAAATAGTTCCTACACATTTTAAGTATGCATTTTTAGGAGATTCATCTACACTACCTATCATAGTACCCTCAGAACTAACTGATGCGCAAGAACAACAGTTGTTATAAACTATGAAAATATATAAGAAGGCCTTTGGATGGACATTAGATGATATTAAATGAATCAGTCCTTCAATCTATATTCATAGAATTTTATTGGAAGATCAACATAAACCAAGAACTGATCCTCAAAGGAGATTAAATCCTACGATGAAAGAAGTGGTTAAGAAAGAAATTATAAAATGGTTAAATGCAGGAATAATATATCCTATTTCAAACAGTACATGGGTGAGTCCAATTCTCTGTGTTCCAAAGAAAGGATGTGTAACTGTAGCGATAAATGAACATAATGAATTAATAACAACAAGACAAATCACTCTTTGGCGAATCTACATATATTTTAGAAATTAAATTCTGCCACCCGAAAGGATCATTTTTTTTATCCTTTTTGGACCATATGTTGGATAGATTGGCTGGGCACAAATATATTTTTTTTTCTAGATGGATATACCGATTATCAATTAATAACTATTACCTCTAAGGATCAAGAGAAAATAACATTTACTAGTCCTTATGGAGCTTTTGCTTTTTGGCGAATACCTTTTGGATTATGTAACACACCTACAACATTTAAAAAATGTATGATGTCAATTTTCATTGATTTGATTGAAAAAGTGATTGAAGTATTTTTGGATGATTTTTCTGTATTTGGAACTTCCTTTGAAATATGTCTAAATCAATTAGAGAAAGTTTTGGAATGTTGTGAAAAGACTAATCTCATTTTGAATTAGGAGAAATGTCAATTTATGATTGCAGGAAAAATTGTTCTTGGACATAAAATTTTAGAAAATGGCATGGAAGTAGATCATGCAAAAATTCAGGTTATATCGAACATACCTCCACCTACTACTGTAAGAGGAGTTAAAAACTTCTTAGGACATGCTAGATTCTGCAGGCGATATATCAAAGATTTCTAAAAAATTACTAAGCTTTTTATGCCAACTTCTAGAAAAAGATGCAAAGTTTGACTTTAACCAAGATTGCCTTAAAGCCTTTCAAACTTTAAAGGAAAAATTGATCACTGCTCCTATAATAGTTTCACCAGACTGGGAGAAACCTTTTGAATTAATGTGTGATGCTAGTGATTATGCAATTGGAGCTGTTTTAGGGCAGAAATATGATAAGATTTTCAAGGTCGTATATTGTGCTATTAAGACTCTTAATGATGCTCAGATTAACTGTACCACCATTGAAAGAGAGTTATTAGCTATTGTGTATGATTTTATCAAGAGTTTACATTTAAATGAGATACTCCACAAAAAGAGCAAGATATTTAATGCTTTAGAATGATTATTAACAAATTTTTAAGCCATGAATATTTTAAGAAGAATTTTGAAAGAGAATTTGAAACGGAATATATGGAATTTCAGGATGAGGATAAAATTCAAGATGAATCTATGGAAGAGAGTAAAGAGAATTTGTATTATATTTAGGAAAATTTTGAAATGTTAGATCAAACAGAAAGTAACAAGAACTTGATTTCATCTATTAAGAAATATCCTGAACTAGAACTGAAAAGACTTCCTACACATTTGAAGTATGCATTCTTAGGAGATTTATCTCCATTACCTATTACAGTATCCTCAGAATTAACTGATACGCAAGAACAACAGTTACTGGAAACTTTGAGAAGATATAAGAAAGCCTTTGCATAGACATTAGTTGATATTAAAGGAATCAATCCTTCAATTTGTATACATAGAATTTAGTTAGATGATCAACATAAACCAAGAGCTGATCCTCAAAGGAGATTAAATCCTATGATAAAAGAAGTTGTGAAGAAAGAAATTTTAAAAAGGTTAGATATTGGAATAATATGTCCTATTTCACACAGTGCTTGGGTAAGTCCAATTCACTTTGTTCCAAAGAAAGGAGGTGTGACTGTAGTGACAAATAAGCATAATAAATTAATATCAACAAGATAAATCATTGGTTGGAGAATTTACATTGATTATAGATAATTAAATTATGCCACCAGGAACGATCATTCTCCTTTAACTTTTTTTGACCAGATGTTGGATAGGCTGGTTTGGTACAAATATTTTATTATTTAGATGGATATACAGTTATCATCAAATACTTATTGCTATAGAGCATAAAGAGAAAAAAACATTCACTAGTCCTTATGGAACATTTGCTTTTCAATGAATGCCCTTTTGATTATGTAACGCGCCTGCAACATTTCAAAGATGTATGATGTCAACTCTTAGTGATTTAATTGAACAAGGGATCAAAGTCTTTCTGGACGATTTTTTTGTTCTTGGAACTTCATTCAAAATATGTTTAAATCATTTAGAGATAATTCTACAATGATGTGAAAAGACTAATCTCATATTGAACTGGAAAAAAATGTCAATTCATGTTTGCAGGAGGAAATGTGCTTGGACATAACATTTTAGAAAATGGCATGGAAGTAGATCCAGCAAAAATATAGGTTATATCAAACACCTACCTCCACCTACTATTGTAAGAGGAGTTAAGAGCTTTTTAGGACATGCTGGATTTCATAGGAGATATATTAAATACTTTTCAAAATTTTCTAAACTATTATGCCAACTACAGGAAAAGATACAAAATTTAACTTTAATCAAGATTACCTAATTGGGAGAAACCTTCTTTCACTGCTCTTATATTTATTTCACCTGATTGGGAGAAATCTTTTGAATTAATGTGTGATGCAAGTGATTATGCTATTGGAGCTATTTTAGGGTAGAGATATGATAAGAATTTTAAAGTAATATATTGCGCTAGTAAGACTCCTAATGATGCTCATATTAATTACACCATCCCTGAAAGAGAGTTATTCGCCATTGTATATACTTTTGATAAGTTTAGATCATATCTGATTGGAGCTAAATGTGTTATACATACATACCATTTGGCTATTAAATATTTGATGCAGAAGAAGGATGTTAAACCAAGATTAATTAGATGGGTACTTCTTATGCAAGAGTTTGATTTTGTAATAATCGATAGGAAAGGGACTGATAATAAAATTTCTAATCATCTATTTAGTCTAGAACAGGAAGAAATACTTGATTTGCAAAGATAAATTAATGAAACTTTTCCTGATGAATAACTTTATATTGTAAAAGGATGGGAAATACCTTGATATGTTGAAATTATAAATTATATTGTTAGTGGTATTTTACCATTTGGACTGATAAAACAGTTGGAAAGAAAATTCATTCAATATGCAAAATCTTATTTTTGGGATGATCCTTATTTTATAAATAATGTAACGATTTAGTAAGGAGACGATGTGTGCCTTATAAAGAAATTTGGGAAATTATTCAAAAATGTCATGATTCTGACTTTGGTGGTCATTTTGGAAATGATAGAACTATTCTTAAAATTTTGCAATCTGGATGTTATTGGCCTACTCTTTCTAGAGATGTTAACATATATATAAAAACATATGATCAATGTCAGAGAGTAGGTAATATTTCAAAAAGAAATTAAATGCCTCTAAGTTTTAATTTGGAAATTAAAATTTTTGATGCATGTGGATTGGATTTTATGGGACCATTTCTACCTTCATTATGAAATTTATATATATATTGATTATATTGGATTATGTTTCAAAATGGATTGAAGCAATCGCTTTACCTTGATGTGATGCTCAGAGTGTTTTAAAATTTTTAATTAAAAATAGTTTTACAAGATATGAAATGCGGAGAGTAATCATTACCAATGGAAGGTCTCATTTTAGAAGTGCAACAGTTTCAAGATTGGTGGAAAAATATAATATAATGCTTAAAAATGTAACTTTTTATCATACCTAGACTATTCATTTAGCGGAACTATCTAATCGTGAAAATAAGAGAATTTTGGAAAGAGTGTCAATCCTAGTAAATGTATTAGTTTGTTAGATTAGATATGACATTGTGGGCATACAAGACTGCTTATAAGACACTTATAAGAATGTCCCCACATAGATTAATTTTTTGGAAGACTTGTCACTTGCTAGTTGAATTGGAGCAAAGCTTATTTGGCTATAAAAGAATTCAATATCATTTTGAAAGAAGTTAGTGAGAAAGGATTATTGCAATTGAATGAGCTTGAGGAAATTAGAAATGAATCTTACGATAATGCGAGGATTTATAAGGAAAAGATGAATGAATGACATGACTAGAAGATAATAAAAATGGAAATTGAACATGGACAGGAAGCTTTAATATACAATACAAGATTGAAATTATTTTTCTAAAAATTGAAGTATAGGTGGAAAGGGTAATTCAGAGTTATAAAAGTCTATCCCTATAGAGCAGTTAATATTGAAGACCCCAAGACTGGAAGAATATTTAAAGTGAATAGACACAAATTGAAATCATATTTTGATGGTCAAAAATCAGTTTTGAAAGAGACTGTAATATTGGGTCACCCAGAATGAGACCGGGAATGTCAGGCTAACGACATTAAACCAAGCACTTTGTGAGAGGCAACCCATACAAATTATTACTTAGTTTGCTTTTAAGTGTTTTTTTTTGTTTAAAATATTTTACATATATTTATGTTTAGGTATTTATGAAGACCGTGTATTTGAGAAGAATTAGAAACATATTTATTTGCCTATTTTTATGGAAAAAATTGAGAATTTATTGGATCAAAATTGAAAAGTGCAGTTTTTGGAACTGGCGCATGATGTGTCGAGTTCCAGAGCGCTGGTGCATGATGCGTTGTGGCGACGAAAATGAGTTAAACGTTTCAAAAGGCAGTTTTTTGTGATTTTTGGAGGTTTTTGGCAATTTCTTCTCCTTAAAACTCCTAAAAAATGAATCCAAAGTTAAATTTAAGGGGAAAAACGACGGAAAAACCACAAGATTTCAAATCTAATGGCTTCTCTCTTTAAAAAACCACGAGAATTGGAACTTTCTACCAGAGAAAGTTTGTGAAGAAGAGGCTAATCAAAGAAATGGGTTTGTGAATCAAGGATTCAGCACACCGAATATTCGAGTAGAAGAGATTATTGTGCAGAGGCCCTGTGAAGTGGTTTGCTACAATACCGTCACTGTAGTCATCCTTGTGGTGAAAGAGTTTTATACAAATTTTCAAGGGATCAACCAAGGAATAGTCTATGTGTGAGGCAGGTTTGTGGAGTTCACTCCCTCAAGAATAAACAAGATATTTATGATTGAGAATGTGCCTATCTGCCATTATGCAAATTTTTTCCCCTACGAGAGAAATATGAATGAACTCTATCGATACCTTACGGATGAAGAAGCGAATTGGGAGGCCAGAGATGATAAGAATGTAAGTTTTTCTTCATCATTTTTAAATCCTATTTCTAAGGCATGGAACTTCTTTATTCGATCAAAATTACTACCCGCCATGAAGATCAGTAAGGTAACAAAGGAGAGCGCTTTTTTAAATTATTGTACTCAATCTGAAAAACCTGTTGATATTGGAGCCATAATTATAAAATTAGTTTTGGGTTTGATTGTGAATGAATCTGCAACTGGACTTGGACGTCCATCCACTATTTTACTACTGTGCAGTCAATCACAAGTACCTTATAAAAATTGGGAAAAAGTGCTTCTTCCTTGAAAGCCAATGGATCCTGAAGTCTATTACAATTGTATTGAAATGGGAGATGAAAATGATATGAATGTGCTGATGGATCAAGGATCTCATAATTCATCACCAAATCAACCCTACTATAATTCGATTACACTTTTGAAGAGAATCAAGAAGATAGAGAAAGTGGTGCAGAATCTTATGCATGTGATTGAGAATACTTCTAAAATGCTGGATCATCTAGATTGGAGACTGAAGGAACATTTTGAACATACTGAGTGTATTGAAGATGGTTTGGTAGATATTTTCAAGAAACAATCTTATATTATAGAGGATTCAACTGATGAGTTTCCATATCGACCCTTCTATAACCTGTATGTGCACTACCATTCGATGGGAGATATCAAGGAGGATGAGAGTGAAGAAGATGTTTGAACTTAATTTTGGCATTCCTTTCTATTGTTCCATATCGACCATTCCTTCCTATTGTTGCACTATCTATATTTGTGACTTGTATTATTGATGTTTATATTTCAATTTTAGGATGTTGGTTTACTTTAAAAAACTAAATTTGATGTTTGTTGGCTTCAAAATTGTTAGTTTGTAATAGCACATATTTTACATATAAATGTGAGTTTTGTGTTGTTTGTGAAAGTTTGGTGTTAGAGTGACATTTTTGTATGATTATAAATGTTCATTTGAGTTAATTATAGGAAGAGATAAGATGGTATAGAGTAGATTTCCACAGAAACTAAAATTTTATGAATTTAAGCTCTAGCGCATGATGCGCCAGATTGGCTCATGATGCACACGCCATACTTAGCTGATGATGCGCCAAAGACCTGAACATGCCAGATCACCTAAAAAATCGTGAATTTGCACAGAGAAGCTCCATTTTCACTACTTGGGTCATCTCCTACCTCTAAACCTTGACCTAGGGCTTCTTATTGTGGACGAGAGAGAAGATTTTAAAGGCCAAAAATCATAGATTTCAGCTTCTCTTGGTAGGAGCATCACTTTAACATAGAAATTTTTTATTTTCATCATGGATTTTTCCTAAATTATGGAAGATCCAAATATTGGGAGTTTTGATGAAAAAGCTTGAAGAAAACTCACCGTGAAAAGTTTCTTACCAATTAATCTTTCTTGAGGAGTTAGATTTTTGATTGAGTAATTTGTTTAAAATTTATTTGGATCTTCGTAGAATTTTCAATGGCTCCCCAAGTTAAGAGAGGTAGGCCATCTAAAGATTTTGATTCACTAAGATTTGTTAACTTCAAAGCCCAACATAGTTACAATACTCAAATGGAGACCAAAAGGTTGATCTAAGAATGGGAATTTGCAAACCCGGGTGGTGAGATCAAAATGTTGATCCTTCCAGAACTACATTCACTATGAGGAAGGAAATGATGATGATGATGATGATGATGAGGAAGGAAATGAAGATGAGGAAGAAGAAGATAATGAGGAAGAAGAAGAATGATACTTTTATGCTCCCTATGCTCCTACTAGGGCTGAAGATGAGTAAGAAGAAGAAGAAGATGATGATGATGATGAGGAAGGACATGAAAAATGATACTTTTATGAGTTTAGTGTAGTTTGCTTTTGTGTTTTTTTGTTATTTGTAATTGAAACGTGTTGTATTTTCATTTGAGAATTATTGTAGTAAAAACTTTCATGCTGTGATGTGGACATAATTTTAATAGTAATTGCAGACTTATATTTTTTTCTACATTTTTAGCATTTCTGCTTTATTTTTCAGTTTTCACATTTTTGTTCTCAGCAAGTTCATTAGAATATATTATGTTTCATTTAATTCTATAAAGCATGTATGTTTTTAAAATTAGTGCCTGCATTATAAAAGAGCCCAGTTTCATAATTAGAAATCCTCTACAAGTCAATTTTTATTTTCATATATATANACCTGCATTATAAAAGAGCCCAGTTTCATAATTAGAAATCCTCTACAAGTCAATTTTTATTTTCATATATATACTGTTTTCTTTCACCTACTAAAATTTTGTACTAAAACATTTTTAAATTACTTAAAAAAATAAGTTTGGGGGGGGGGAAGAAAAATTTGTTTTGAAAAGAAGTAAACTAAATTTTTTTTCTCCTCAATTAACTATATTTTCAAATTTAATTTAACATGATCCTGGGACATTAAGATTTAACTTTAAATGACTATACTTACATTTGTAAATATTGTGCTAAATTTAGGTAAAAGTTTTTAATAATGAAGGTCAATTTGAAATTTAAAAATATTTAGTATGATAGGATAAGACTATGCTTTTCTATTAAAAGTAAAGGAAATTGTATTTTTGAAGTAATAAAAATTTTAGAGCTTCTTGTATGAAGAAAAGAATGAGACTTTATGAAAAATCATAAACTAATATGAATTTATAAAGTAAAGAAATGTATGGAGTTTTGTCTTTAAGAAGAGGGAAGTGAAGTTCAAAACTATTAAAGGATATCCAGATATAGTAATCCTCACTTAATAAAAAAAAAAGGATTGAAAAGATCCTAAAAGAAAAAATGAAGGAAAAAAAAGAAAAGAAAAGAAAAGAAAAATAAGTGGGGAGAAGCTTGAGGAGATGCCTAATAAAAAATTGGCTTCACTTGAATCAACTTAAGGAAGTAGCTTTTNAGGATTGAAAAGATCCTAAAAGAAAAAATGAAGGAAAAAAAAGAAAAGAAAAGAAAAGAAAAATAAGTGGGGAGAAGCTTGAGGAGATGCCTAATAAAAAATTGGCTTCACTTGAATCAACTTAAGGAAGTAGCTTTTTTACATTTTCTAAACTTGTATTGGAGTATTAGTAGCATTCCTAGTAAAGTCTTCATGAAGTTCTTTTTCATATGAATATTCTAAATGTCCTTAATATGACAAATTGCAATTCTTCTTGAAGTAAATAGAGATTCAAAAATCATAAATTTGATTATTAAGTATTCCTAGACTTAGAATTTGAATCTAAGTTATTAAAGGTTTTTCTTAAATTTTGTTATTCTATTTATTAAACTAAAGTATAGAAGTTGTAAGTAAATCTCTTTTCTAAGTCATATGCTTTTATGTAGTAAAAGTGTAACTTGAGGACAAGTAACATTTAATTTTGGGGTATTTTGATACACTAAAGTAATATTATTTTAAGTACATATTTTATGCTTATTTATGGTGATATTGCACTTTAAAGAAGGACTTTTTCATGTTTTCATTGCAGGTAGGCATTTTGAGCAAAAAATGGAAAAAATGACAAATCTTGGAGCCAAAATAGTGAATTTTGGGTTTCTGGCGCTTGATGAGCCAGATTGGCACATGATGCGCTAAAATCCAGAGAAATGGCGCGTGATGCGCCAGAACTAGTGCTTGATGCAGCAGAACTGATGCATAATACGCTAGAGATGACTTTTTGAGGATTAAGGCGGTTTGAGACAAATTTTGCACAAATTTTCATAGGGAAACTTGTTCTACACACCTATTGGAGTAATTTAATGCATCTAAACACTTTGGAAGGTTCTTCTATGAAGTGATATGTCTCTTGGNAACATACATAGGCTTTACACCAGGGTCAGAGGCTTCATCCCTAAGCTCTTTGGGACCTAACAAAGGTGTGAAGAATCTTTGATTGAGGCTAAACCTCTCGGAGCAAAGGTATAACCTCACTCACTCACTTGAGCCTTTACGAGCTCTCTATTTATAATGGCTTAATTTCATAGCATGTTTACCATATGGATGTGTTCGTCTCTTTAAGACGAGCAATTTAAAAAAATAATCATTAAAATCCATTAAGAAATGAGAAATATATTAAGCTTTTAAAATGGACGGCTCTCGGTTAAGGCTATCGGGGACGATGAACGGATGTCGTCCATCTTCGCGTGTATTAAATGGACGGCGGAGATCAAGCCGGATGATCCTCTGAAGCGATAAAGCGGGCCGCGCGACAGCTGAGTCAAAAGGCGGCGTCGAATAGGAGCGCGCCGCGTGGCTTTTCGACGGATCCGAGGATCCAGTCAGCCCGCGTTTGAATAAATAAATAGGGGTATTTAATAAATTCAAAAAATAGCCCCTAAATTTCAAAAATCTATATCTTTGCATAGAAAATTCTTAAAAATAAAATAAAAATATCCTCTTGCTCAGTGAACAGAGCAGAACCATGTGGATTATTTTCACATTAATCTGATGCATAAAATATTTATAAAAAATGAATTAGGGTTAGAGGTTTTTCAATTCTCCATTCATATTGTATTATCACCTTGACCCTAAATTTTTATATGTTGTAGCCTCTGTCTAGATGAACAATTTGAGTATTTTTTCAAAGACAGAATCTCTAAACAGAGATCTTAATTTTCTAAATTTTTATGCATTTTCTATTCAAATAATTATAGAAAATTACATGTGGCTTAGAAAATTCTACAAAAATTCATATGAGTTTCCTATTGCCAGAGTAGTCTTAGAAAATAATTTTATGATTTTTAAGAATCAAAACATCACTTTTTTGAGCAAACCCCAATTTAATTAAAACATTTAATTTGGAGAACATAAAGATCAAAATCATTTGATTTTTGTTTTCCACTATGGTTTATAAGTCAGAAAATTCACCATAAAAATTTTAAAGGATTTTGAGATTATTTAATATTTTTAATTGATTTTNTATCTCAACAAAATCATACAGCTTAAGAACTTCCCAAGCACGGATGTTGGTACTATCTATATTTATTACAACTTATATTAGTTATTTGAGTTGGATTGAATTTCCTTTCTATTGTTGCACTATCTATATTTATGATTTGTATTATTGATGTTTATATTTCAATTTTAGGATGTTGGTTTACTTTAAAAAACTAAATTTGATGTTTGTTGGCTTCAAAATTGTTAGTTTGTAATAGCACATATTTTACATATAAATGTGAGTTTTGTGTTGTTTGTGAAAGTTTGGTGTTAGAGTGACTTTTTTGTATGATTATAAATGTTCATTTGAGTTAATTATAGGAAGAGATACGATGGTATAGAGTAGATTTCCACAGAAACTAAAATTTGATGAATTTAAGCTCTAGCGCATGATGCGCTAGATTGGCTCATGATGCACACGCCATACTTAGTTGATGATGCGCCAAAGACCTGAACATGCCAGATCACCTAAAAATTCGTGAATTTGCACAGAGAAGCTCCATTTTCACTACTTGGGTCATCTCCTACCTCTAAACCTTGACCTAGGGNAAAAATCAATTTGATACTCTATCTTTCAATGTTTAAATGAAAGAGCACTATACCTCAAGCTATGTATCTATCTCAAAAAATAAACACATAACTTGATAGTGAGGCTCAATCAAATAAACTAAGAAATGTATGACATTCATTTGGTCTGCAAAACTATTTTATTTATAAGTAGATAAGTTCCCCTATTTAATATCAAAAAATTAAATAGGATTTATAATAAGCTGGGTTCTTGAAGGTTTCCTATGAAGGCAAACCCTTAAAGTTAATTACATCTTAGATAACCGAAGTCACCTATAAAAACTCTCGAAAGAAATCTGGCGATATTGTCTTCAAAGAGATTAAAGGAGTAGGAATTTATAAATAGATCAGACAAGGAGGTGTGAAAGGGGAATGATTTGAATTTGGAACTTTTATTTTTAGAATCCAAAGGAAGAACTAGGGGATGTCATAAATCCTGAGGAGAACCTAGGTGACTTTCCAAGCTATCCTATGATTTGACTTCAATTTAGAGGAGAAATATTTAAATGTTTAATCCTACAATTTTATTAATTAGGGCTTAAATTCATGTGAAACGATCACACAATTTGTCTGAAAGATGTGAGGATTTAGGTTGTGACGTACAATAACCTCGGAATCGTAAAACAGGTTAGGGCTTATATTGTATAGCAGAGCCCTACAAAAGCCTAAAGGAAAGTTAAGGATTTATGTCGCACTAGGCGGACAACCTCAAAATCTTATGGTTTGTTGTTTAATTCTAAAGAATGGTTTAGCTGGTGTAGACATGTTTTGTTGTTGAAGGTGGTCGTGCTACCCACAATGCTAGCTCCAAGCTCCTTGTCATGACAACTTTAAGTGTTCTAATGTGTCAAGCCATGAGGTCCAATCAAATGTTTCCAAAGGTTCTGGTTATTTAAATATTATTAGGAATGTTAAAATTGATTAGAGCGGCACTTAAGATCCCACGGTTCCCTCATTCTGGCGCCACTATTTTTTCTTCGTATTCACTTAGTCCAAATGAATTTACTAAACTCAACTTAATAAGTTCCATACTTTAATTTAGACCGTGGTAAATCTCATTAGAAATCATAGGTTACCTCATCCGAGGGATTCTAGATCATCCAATAGAGACGTTTTAATTTAGTGTCAATTTTTGTTTTGTTTTGTTTATGATTAAATTTTGAGTTGTCTTATATTTTTTACTGTTGTGGCGATGAATTTTATCTTGTTTAAATTTTTTTAGTTTTGGTTTTGACATCCAGGGTGACAGTAAGTGCTTAAGAAAGAAACAAGAGGTATGAAAAAGTAAATGCAATAACTTAAAAGCATACCTGTCAATTCTTTCTGCTCCTCCATCTGAAAGGTTAGCATTGGCAATATGAATATAATTTTGCAAGGAATTCAAATTGTAGGAGTAGATGATGGTATAGCTACCAAACCCCAAGTTATGAATCTATTAAGTCTCAAAAAATCTTAGTGGATGATTTTAGAAAAAAAATATAGCATGTTCAATTTGCCCTTCAAGATATTCAAGAGATTCCAAAGTGCTCGAAGCATGAACCTGAATTACTTTGAAGATTTCTTGAAATATTTGGAGTTCATTTTCAACTTATCATATCATTTTATTAATCATCTATGTTTAAGCTAAGGTTATCCCATTGCTTAACAAAACTTGGTGTTTTATTTGTCCCTAGGTTAGGACCCTTAATTAATCAATTGATATTTCATTTAAGAGTTATATGGGTGGACGCCCCTAAGAAAAATTTAAGTGAGTGAAGGTTTTGGTTTCCATTGTTAAAATCGTGCCTGTAGTGTAAAAAGGTGTCAATCATTAATCATTTTTTCTTCTAAATCTGATCAAATAAAATTAAATATCAAGCTTAGGTCACTACCAAGCCTTCACCATAATTTTTATTGAAAGATCACATTATCATCAATTATGGGCTTAAAATTCGAAATATTATCTTCATAACTTGAACCCATCACTTGAAAATCATTTAATTTTGATTGACTTTCAAGTCATGATAACTAAGGAAATTACAATTTTGTTCTTACTATAGAAAAGGTGGCAAGTTAGTTCCTACTTTTTAATCCTTTGATCTTACTATATAAAAGGCGGCAAGTTAGTTCCTACCTTTTAATCTCATTGTATTTCAATCATACAAACATGTTCATTAGGATCAAAATTACCCATTTTCCCTTTGATTAATCCTAAATCTTGATTAAGGAACCAAAATCTAAAGTTACCTTTTTGCATTTAGGTCTCTTCACCTCATAACTCAAAAATCAAAATTCAAATGACTTTGAAAATTTTTAGACTGTCCCATACACGGATCAATTAAAACATCAGAGAAGAAAATATGGATTTGCAAAATTGAATTTAATTTAAATAATTATTTAAATATAAAAAGTAGTATTTTCAAAATTGATTTACTTAACTATCCAAAATAAAATTTTTATTCATGAGAAAAATTATTAGAGGTCCCCTTATGTCAGAGAAACACTTAAACAAAATTTTATGATTTTTTTGAATTAAATCCCTATCATTAATATTTGATT
This sequence comes from Phalaenopsis hybrid cultivar, assembly GCA_002079205.1. Classification (NCBI taxonomy): domain Eukaryota; kingdom Viridiplantae; phylum Streptophyta; class Magnoliopsida; order Asparagales; family Orchidaceae; genus Phalaenopsis; species Phalaenopsis hybrid cultivar. Next base: position 60,257 of record JXCR01139507.1, read on the forward strand.
ATGAATCAATCTTAATGATTTAATTAAATGTAAAATAATGTTTTAATCACAAAAAAATTATCTTTATATTTTTATCAAACCTCTTTGAGTTCAGAGAACTTAGAGAAAAATTTTTTTGTGTTTTTATGATTTTTAACTTATTTATTATAATTATTTTAATGGGAAAAAAAGAAAAAAATCATTTTAAGCTCTTAAAAAAATTTATTCTAACTTAGAAAAATCAGGAAAATATCCTAATAAGTTCTAAGTTATTAAGGAACAATTAGGCACATTTTAAATTATTTTGGTATTTTTTGGATTATTAATTATTTTAAATTCAAATTAAAGCTAAAAAATCAAGTCTTTTCTCAAAAGTTAATTTTATTTTTCCTAAGTGCCCCTGATCACAAGAAACTAAAAAAAATACTTTTCATAATTTTCTCAAATGTATTTGATTTACTATAATTATTTTTGCACAAAAATACAAGGTTTCTTCAAAAAACAACTTTAGTGCTCAAAATTATTCAAATAATTTTTAACTTTTTACAATGAGTAAACATGATTTTTATGCACAGTGTGGAATTGAATTTGTCAATTTTTTTATTAGTATTTAACTTACATAAATTAAAGCAAGATATATACATTTAATTAACTATAGAAATGTACAAAACAATTCAAATCATCATGTCATTTTTCTTAAGCTTCTCTGACAATAGAAAACCTACAAAAACTATTCTCATAATTTTCCAAGTGGTATTTTAATTCATATAATTAAAATAAGTCAAAATAGCCATCGTAGTTTGAAAATTAAGGTTAGATGCATAGAGATACCCTCTGACCATGGAAAAATTAGAGAACATCCTCTCTATTATGAGGAACAAACCCTCAAAGTTTCAAGTCATGGTGAGCAATGCTTGATCATAATGAATTCAAATACTCTAGAGAGTATTTAATTCATTAAAAATCAAAAAGTCAAGAAATAATTTTTATTTTTAGTCCACACTATCTCCTTTGTTCACTGAGTAAGAGGGTATTATTATTATTTTTATACACAAAGCTGTGATATTCTAACGATCAGACATTAATTTAATTCATAAAAAGTCTAATTTTCTACTTAACACAGTCAGCGCCAGTGCAACCTCGTCCGCTCTGAGCTTTACACACGATGCTCTGCCATTTGACGTCGCCAGCCACATCAGTTGCCACGTGACCCGCCTTTTTATTCCAAGTGTTCTTCTGACATAATCTCCTCCTTCCATTGAATAAACACACAATCCGACAGCTTCCAGTCATCGTCCCTAAGTGTCGAAACTCGAGAAACGTTCACACTAAAACCTTAAGATATTCATTCAAACTAAACCAAATCACGTGGGGTTTATTTCTAAATCTTCATCTACTCAAGACGAGCATATCTATATGGCTTATACAGTATGAAATACAGTAAATACATATGGAGAATCAAAATAGGCTCGAATTAGGGTTGAGGTTCAAAACATTTGTTTGAGAGGGAATGCCTCAATCATATGATTGTGGTAGAATTGATTGGGTCCAACAAACCTCCAAATGAAGTCCTAGGCCCTCGTGAAATGTCTAGGTATGATTTCGATCAAGCTCGATTGCAAGTTTTGGTCGAGAGCTATGCTAGAGACTGTTTGGGATAGGACTTTTGTGGGGAATCTTTTTCTCTCACTCTGGTAGTGGTGTGTGCACAGTTAATTGGATTTTGGTGAACTGTGGAGGTGTGGAGGAGGAATCTGCCCTAGTTTTGGGGCAAATTTCAGTGAATCAATTTGCTCTGTGGGGTGGCTAGAAGCAAGAGGATTGAACTTAAGAAGGTATAGAGAGGCTCTGGTGAGATTTTGACAAAATTTTTTAAAGATTTTTAAGCTCTCCTTCTTTGGAAATTGAGGGGTCAATTTAAAGCCATGGCTCCTTGGTGGTGCTCATCGAGGTTTGATGGGTTCTAAAGCTTGCTGAGGTGGAAGGAAGAAAGGCACAAGCATCCAATTAGAGTGAGCCAAATCAGGGAGTTCAAATTTTGGTTTTTGGCCATTTGGGCTCCTTTGGGGTGACTGTTTCCGGTGGCTGAGGTAGTGACTGGCCAGAGTCTGGTCACCTCTAAGATCAGGGAGGTCAGGGGGTGGCTAATTATGATTACCTCCTAAGGGTAAGCAGTGATGGCAAAGATATTTCAAGTTTAGGTCAAATATGGGGTGAAATCCTTAAATCAAGGGACCATTGGTCCAAAGCTCATCTAGGGTGCGCTATGTGAGTCTATCTTGGTCACTAGGTTGCACTTGGTGGCTATGGTGTCATTACTTTGGTCACTTTGGCATGGCTTAATCTTTTTTGGTGCATGGGTTCAATTTGAGTTGTCTTGAAGTTGGGTTTAGGTTAGGCCAGCCAAGATATTAAACCCAATTTATTGATCAATTTTGTGTGGATGATTTTCATGAGGGGTTTATAACAGATTAGGAGTGATTTTAAATTGATTTGGAGACTCAATTTGAAGGAACTATGACATTTGATCAATTTAGGGATGTTGGGTTAGACTTGGGTTTAATTTGGGCTAGAGTTGGGTTAAGTCCAAATTGAGAGTTCAAAGTGGTCTATGGGAATTTCATGAAGAGTTCTCAACATTAATTGATGTCAATTTTGGGGTTTGGTCCTTCAATTTGATGAAATTTGGGCACATGGCTAAATTGGGGGAAATTTGGGAATTTTGGATTTGGGTTGAAATTGAGTGAAATTGAAGCTTGAACAAGGTCAATTGAGGGTTCAATTTGGTGTGTGGAGATTTTTGAAAGAGTTTATGATGCCTAATTGGGGTAATTGGAAAGATTTGGGGGTTCAATTGAGCGGGATTTTGGTTTAAGGCAAATTGGGGCTTTCTTATTTGGGTTGAAATTGGACTCAAGTGTGGGTCAATTGGACTTGGATTTCATTTTAAGTGAGTTTTATCATGATTAATTTGAGTTTATAATAAAAATTGGGGAAAATTGGAACCAAATTGGTGGACATTTGGGGTGAATTGGGGAAATTGGGTCTTTAAAAGTAATTTGGGGCTTTTGTCAAAGTTGGACAAATTGAACAAATTGGGTTCAATTGGAGGGTCCAAATTGACTTTAGGTACATTTGAAATGATTTTTAAGGTTTTGGAAAAATTTGGGCCACCAAGTGCATTTTTATAATTTTGGCAAATTTTGGGGTATTTTGGTAATTTGGCCATTTTGAGAAGTTTTGAGAAATTTGGGTAGTTTCAAATGGTTTGAGATGATTTTTGGACAAACTTAGACAGTTTGTGTTATTTTGGGAATTTTGGTCCAATTAGGGTTTGGGGGTGTTTTGGTAAATTGGGTAGATTTGGGGGCAAAAGGTTAAGTTTGGTATTTTGGTGAAAGTGGGGTGCCAACCACCCTATTTAAGCCATGGATCAATGGAATCTCCATTTGAGTCCTCTATGTTTTGGTCTTGGCTAGACCCTAGCCTAGAGCTGGTGGGTTTAAGGGACCATCTAAATGAGTCTCCCAAAAGATCAAAGGATCAAAGTCAACAAGCTTGTGTTTAGGGTTGTGAGTGAATGTGAGTTAAAGTAAGTGTAAGTGAGTGAACTAGCTCCAGACCAACACCTAGGGTCAACCTTAAGGGCAAGCAGTCCTATGGGGCCTCCCCTTGAGCTCACCTATATTGAACCAACCTACCAAGTGCTAGAGATCAGGACCAATACGTGGAACTTCAAGTTAAGCAGAGAAGAGTTTAAAACTTTTAATGGTGAGGGTTCCTTTTCTAGTCCTCTAGGAATAGTCAACAAGAAAGTCCAATGACTAGACCCTAGGCTGCTAAAGAGGAGAAAGCTAGACCTCAACCAAAAGTGACGTCAAGGAATGGACCCCCAATAGATGTGGTGAGTTGGGCTAGCACACCGCCTGTATTGGCATTAACAGATGAGATCAACAAAATGAACATAGACTTCTAAGTTAATAGACCTAGAATAAATTGTAGAATTGAGTGACAATTGTTTCCATTTGGGAGTAACAGATACTCTCCCTGGGGAAAAGAAAATAGATTTCGTGGACAATCGTCAGGAAAAATGGTAGTCCCAGCGAAGACTCGATTTGAATTAAATATATCAAAGAAAGTTTAGATTTCAATTTAAAGTTTTGAAGGGAGAGAAATTATGCGTGAGGAAACCAGATTGAGAAGAAAACACAACAACAGAAAAAAAGTAATAGGGCATCAAAGCCTATCCCGAATGTAAGGACGGGAAAAGAACATCTAAGCCTACCCTGATGGTAAGGATGGGAATAGGACGTCAAAGCCTACCCCACAAGTGGAGATGGGAACAGGGCATCTAAGCCTACCACAAAAGTGGAAATAGGAATAGGACGTCTAAGCCTACACTGAAAGTGGAGATGGGAATAAGACGTCTAAGCCTACCCCGAAAGGAGAATTATAATTTAGGTGCCGACCTCAAAAGGAGGGATTAGAATTTAGGTACTAACCCCAATATGGGAATTGAAATTTTGCTATCAACCCCATGAAGAGAATCACATGCCTTACTCATTTAAGGTGGTCTGTCAGCACTATTTTTTGGGTGAAGGAGTTGCCCGTAAGAAACTGTCGGTCACCGGAATTGAAATCTCATCGCCCGCTTTGGAAGGACATTTTAATCTACATATGTATATATAGTTTAGAAAAATATGAAATCAAACTGACCCCATATTTTTTATAGTTTAAATGAAAAAGCAGTATACCTCAAACCCTATATCTATCTTAAAGGATAAACACAAGACTTGAGGATGAGGCTCAATCAAATAAACTAAGAAATATATGACATTCATTTAGTCTGTTAAACCGTTTTATTTGTCGATAATTTCCCCTATTTAATATAAAGGATTAAATAGGGTTTATATTAAGCTGGGTTCTGATAAATTTCTTATAAGGGCAAGCTCTTATAGTTAATTACATCTTAAATGACCAAAGTCAACTAAGAAAATTCTCGATAAAAATCAAGAAATATTATCTTCAAAGAGTTTAAATGGATAAGACTTTTCAACGAAATCAGACAAAGAGGTGTGAAATGGGAATGACTCAAATTGGGAACATTTTATTGTAGAAAGCAAAGGAGGAATAACTAGAGGATGTCATAGATCCGGAGTAGAACCTCAGTGGCTTCTCAATCTATCCTATTATTTGGCTTCAGTTTTGAGGAGAAATTTATTTGAGTGTTTCATCCTGCCAATTTTATTATTTTAGATACATTTATGTGAAATGATCACACAAATAGCCTGGAAGATGTGAGGATTTATGTCGTGACGGATGACAACCTCAGAATCCTAAGACAAGTTAGGGCTTATATTGTACAACAGAGCTATACAAAGGCCTAAAGATAAGGTGAGAATTTATGTTGCATAAGCAAACAACTGTCTTGTTGTTTAATTCTAAGGAAGGAAATTGGTTTAGCTAGGGAAGATAGGTTTTGTTGTTGAAGATGGCCGTGCTGCCCACCATGCTAGCTCCGAGCTCCTCGTCGTGGTGAGTTTAAGTTTTCTAGTGTGTCAATTTATGATGTCAAATCAGATGAACATATGGTTGTAGTTCTTTAAAATAAATTATGGGGGCATGTTAAAGTTGATTAAAGAAACACCAATTAGGATCTTATGGTTCCATCGTTCCGGTACCACTATTTTCTATTGGATTCACTTAGTCCAAATGAATTTACTAAACTCAACTTAATGAATTCCATTTTATTTAGACTGTGGCAAGCCTCGTTAGCAACCGTAGGTTACCTCCTCCAAGGGATTCCCGATCATTTAATAGAGATGTCTTAATTTAGTTGCAGTTGTTGTTTTTGTGATGTTTGTAATTAAATTTTGAGTTGTTTTATATTTTGAATGTTGTGGTGATGGATTTTTTCTTGATTGATTTTAGTTTTGTGGCTATCCTAGCAGTTTTGGTTTTCATGCAGTGTGACATCATTGTTTAGCATGCAAGTTCGTATTTTGATTAGACGTACAGGTGAGTAAAAACATTAACGTACTAAAAAAAAGGTACAGGAAACCAAAAATGCAGGTAATTAACTCACAATAAAAGTGTACCTGGATGGTCTTACCATCATCTCCAACTGAAACTCAAAATGCATGTAAGGGCATTTTATGTATAGTAGAAAAAGAAAATAAGGTTCCTAGATTATGTCTTAGTGAGTCCTTATTAGTTTGATTAAGGATGATTTTATTAATCAAAACATATCAAGTTTAGTAGACCTCTGAGGTATTTAAGAGGTCAGGAGAAAAAGGCAGGTCCATGCTTTTCCCCCACCGCCTGGTGAAATGCCTTGAGCTCATTTAAACTTATTATGTTGCTTAATAATCCATCATGTAAATATTTATAGTGTTCAATGAACAGTGATTTTTCAATTATCCCTAAGAGTAGGGTGATTATCATTTATCTTTCAATTTGAGAATTATGCAGGTGAAGACCCTTAAAGGGGCAAGTTAGTGTTATTAAGACACTTAGCCAATTTTGATTTTAACTTGGGCTTGTAGTGTTTTAAATGTGTTCAACTTTTATTCACTTTTCTAAAATTCATTTAACCAAATTTTATTTAGCTTAAGTCACCACCAAGCCCTTAAAGATCCTGATGGATGTCTTAGTCATTTTGAAAGAGATTAAATTTTAAATGACAATAATTCATCATCAATACATTTGAATGATACTTGAACACCAGATAGGGTTATTAACACCCAAAACTATGCCTCTAAATATAGGATCATTCACTTTGGTAGACTTCCAAATTTTAATCATCTAGAAAATTTCAAATTTTTCCTTTAATTGGAAAAAAGTGAGATTGGTTTCTACCAATTAATCCCTTGTCTTTCAATCATCCAAATATGTCAATTAGGATCAGATATTGCCCATTTATCTTGATTGAAATAAGCCTGTGTTAATTAAGGCCAAATTTCCAAAATTACACTTTTGCCCCTAAGGTTCTATCACTTAATAATTCATTAAATTTAATTCAAATGACTTTGGAATTTTCATCTCACCTTACTCATGGGTCAATTAAGACATCAGAGGAGAAAATGTGATTTTCTAAATTTTAATTTAATTTATATCTTTATTTTCATGCAAAAATATGATTTTTTAAGGAAAATTCAATAACTTGACTAAGGCAAAGCCTAATTTCATGATTTCTTAAGTTCTATTTTGAATTATTAAAATTATTTTAGGTTTTGGAGCATTAATTAATAATAAAATGTTTTTAATGTGAAAAATTAAATTTTATATTTTTATTAAAAATCTCTGAGGTCAAGGAACCAGAGAAATAAATTTTACATTTTTTTTATTTTACTTTGAATTATTAGAATTTTTTTAGTGACAGATTAAGAAAAATTCATTTTTTTAGCCTTTAAAAATTATTTTAAGCTTTAAAATTTAATATCTTCACTTAAAAAATTAAGAAAAATATTTTAATTTTTTTAAGTGCTTAGGAAATAATTTAGAACATTTTCATAAATTTTATTAATTTTGTGATTTTTATTAATTTTTAATTATTTAAAAATTAAAATAGGCTTAAAAATGAAGTTTTTAATTTATTTGCAATTTTATTTTTAGAAAATTCCACTGATCACAGAGAACTCCCAAAACCAAACCTTATGATTTTTTAGTTATATTTTTAATTATTAAAAATCATTTTACTATCAAAATTGCATTTAACTTAAAAAAATCAATTTGCAAATTTTTTAGGGAGTTTTTTGAACTTTAAATAACAGTGTAGAATCAAAATCAAGTCATTTAGATGTTTACTTTTCCCAAATTAATTTTCTTTGTGTTTTAGGGTTTTGTACAAATTAGGTGTGCTCTTAATGACTTAACTCATGAAAAATTTTCCAAAAGGTCTTCTGGTCACAATAAACCTTCCAAAATTTTCTTAGATTTTTCTAAGCAATATTCAAATTACTATGATTAATTTATGCAAGTAATAGACACAAACTTGAAAAATATGGATCTCTGTCTAAATGTCTTCTCTGACTTTGGAAAAATCAGAGAATATCACCCATGACAGAGGCAACAACATGCCAAAATACCAATCCATGGAGAAATGTCTACATGCATAGAGAGTTAAAATATTGAAATCAATATTTAATTAATTAAAAATAAATTATTCATCAAATAAACTTCAAACCATTTCCACATTGTTCTCCTCTGTTCACTGAGCACTAGGATATTTTAATTTTATTTTTTGTGATTTTTATACACCAAGATATGAATTTTTGAAGTTCTCGCCATTAAATAAATAAAATCAAGCCCTATTTTTCTACTTATCCAGTGTGGCCTCACATCATCCTCAGCATCTCCAAAGCTCCACGCGGTGTCTTCTGGTTTGGTGCCGCCATCTGAGTCAACCCGGGCTTTATGGACCACGCTCCCATCCGGCGCAATCAGAGCCCTTCATTTGATACACATGCGATCCAACAGTTATGGGTCATCATCCCCAAATTGGCTAACCCGAGAACCGTTCACACTAAAACCTTAATATATCCCTCTAAACTCAACAAAATCTCCTCAGGTTTGATCCTATGGACTTGTCTAAGTGAGACAACCACATCCTGATGTTAAACATGTCATTAAATCAACTCTAATCAAATGGAGAATGAAAATATGCTTGGGAAGAGGGGGAGTTCAATACCTTTGATCTAATAAGGGAAACATCAATCAGATGTGCTCGACACATTTGTGGAGGTCCAAGGAGGCTAGAGATTGAGCCTCTGGTCGTGGTGAAAGGCCTAGAACCAAATTTGATCAAGGCCAAGTTTGGGTGTTGATCAAAGTCTGGTGTAAAGGCTCTCTATGAGGGGGGTTTGATGGGGCTTTGTCTTCTTTCACTGTGGTGAAGGTGTGGGTGAGCTTAATTTGATTTATATGCACTGTGGAGGTGTGGAGAGTTCTATTGTGTCTCCAACAAGGATTTGAGCTCAAAAAATAAACTCCGACAAGAGGAATTAGGGCAAGGAAGTGGTTGGGTTGCACTGAGGAGGTCTCAAAGAGGCTATGGGAGCAATTTAGAGGGGTGGGGAGCTCAAGGCCTAGGTGGTGGGCTAAAAAGCTCTAAGGTTTGATTTTGGTTAGCTGGACCCTAAGGTTAAGATTTGGTTTGATTTAATGGTGGTGGCTCTTGGTTTGGCCAATTTCCATTGACTAGGTCGGCTGGCAGGGCTAAGGGAGGTGGCCAAGAAGTCAGGTGGGCCAGGGGGAGGCTAATGATGATTAACTCCCTATGACAATCAATGATGGAGGAGATTTTGTGGTTAAGGCTAAAAAATGGAATGAATCCCTTAATTTAGGGATCCATTGGTCCATAACATGCTTTGGTAGATTTAGGGTGGTTTAGCTTGGTCCATAAAAGGAGCTTAGTGACTATGGAGCCATAAAGTTGGTGGCTTTAAGGTGGCTTGGCCAATTTTGGTGCATCGGTTCATGTGGGTCAAAATAGCTAGATGTTGGGTTTAGGTTAGGCTAGCCATGTCAATTAGCCTAATTGATTGATTAAAATTGTGTAGATGATTGTAATGAAGATTTTTGGTAAAGGATTGAAATGATTTTGAGTTCAATTGGGGGTTCAATTTGTAGGATTTTAGAATTTTGGTCACTTTGGGCATGTTGGGCTATACTTGGGTCTAGATTGGGCTAGGCATGGGCTAAGTCTAAATTGATTGTTGAAAATGGTCAATAGGAATGTCATGAAGAGTTTTCAACATAAATTGGGTGCCAATTGTGGGGTTAGGGCATTCAATTTGTTGAAATTTGGAGATATGGACAATTTGGGGAAAATTTTAGGTTTTTGGACTTAGGTTAAAATTAAATGAAATTGAGGCTTCACCAATGCCAATTGAAGTTCAAGTTTGATGTGTAGGGTTGTTATGAAGAGTTTTCAATACAAATTGTAGCAAATTGAGTAGGCTATGAGGTTCAGTTTGGTGAGAATAAGTCATGTAGCCCAAATTAGGGGTTTTACCTAGATCAAAATTAGGCTAAAAGCATGGGCCAATTGAGCTTGGATTTGGTTTAATTTGGTCAAATAGAAGGTGAATTTGAGTTTAGGATTGATATTGAGAGAAATTGGGACCTGTTGACCTCATTTTTGGTTGAGGTCTAGAAAACTTCTTTAGTAGCCTAGGTCTAGCCATAGGACTTNCTGGGTTCCCTGACCTCACAAAGATTTTCCAAAAATATAAAACATATTTTTTAACATATAAAATATTTTATTTTTATTAAACTCCCCAAAATTTCAATTAATTCTAATAAATCACAGAAACTTAAAAAAATTATGAAATTTTGGCCAAATGACTTTCCGGTCTAGGGCTAGTTCATATAAAAATTTTAAGTGATTAGGAGTTGTCCTGATTATCTTTTGAATTTTTTCTTGAAAATGCATATTTTTGCATAAAAATAATTATATGAATTAAATTAAATTGTGAAAATTCACATTNCCACGCAGCTCTCTCTCTCTTCTCCTTTGAGCATTACTCTACCACATTGGAGGAAACCCAAGCATCCTTGGATCAAGATCAATACTTATGGTAGTTTTAAGAGGAATAGTGCTGGCATTAGGGGGATATTCAAGAACCATACTGGGAAGTTCCTATTGTATTTTTATTCTCCTATCGTGGCCATTAATGCTTTTGTTGACCTCACTTTTGGTTGAGGTCTAGAAACTTCTTCAATAGCCTAGGTCTAGCCATAGGACTTTTCTATTGACTAGTCTTAGAAAACTAGAAAAGGTACCCTCTCTATTAGAAATTCAAAGCCTTTCTTTTTACTCAACTTGAAATTCCACATATTGATCTTAACCTCTAGCATTTAGTAGGTAAGATCATTATGAGAGAATTCAAGAAGAGTTCCTATAGGATTACTTGGCTTTAGAATTGACCCTGGGTGTTGACTTGGAACTAGGGTTCACCATATCTTCACAATACATTAATCCATGGTTCATTTAGAATGGATATCTATCCAATTCTATGTGAAATGCCTAAC